>VZSF01004285.1:369347-456847 GCA_013398295.1 Chionis minor
AAAAAAAAAAAAAAAAATTAAAAATCACTGCTACATTTTAATACATACTATCTTAATATGCAATTTCAAGGGCAAATTTTTTAATGAAGCATTTAAGATGCTTTCTTAAGAAGTCTGGGTCTTTGACATTAAATTTATGACCAGTCATTGCATGACAATTGTAATTAATATGCTGGGTGATTTTCTGACTTGCTCTTCCAAGAGACATTATTATTTGTAGTCTGTCAGTGTAACACATAAATTATGAGGCATGTTCACCTGTAATAGACTGAAATGAAACTTCAGAATTGACATTTATGAAGAAAAATGAAAAAGTCCTTTCCACCCGAGAATGAGCGTAGCACTCACTCTGCAGCAGACTCGGAACAGAAGAAAGTTTAAGTTATGTATTTTGAAATACCTGCCTGCCAAAAACAATTACATGCTTAAAAATAGATTACTCTTTAGTCGCAAGATCTCATAAACTGGGCAATGTCATGCACGATCAAGAAAGAGTTTTACACACACCATAATTTTTTCTTGCATACTGAACACCAGCATGCAGTCATTTTTCAAGACAGTCAAGCATAGTAGTGCATCAAAAAAGATCTCTTAAAGGAACGAAAAAAAAATTACCTTCCTGAAACAAAGCATGAACTATTCCTAAGAAGCTCCCCATACATATAAAAGGTTTCGTCTTTTCCTAAAAAAAAAATAAATATAAATCTACCTAATCTTGTCTTTCCATTAGAAAGCTACGCTGAAGTTCAATTTTTACCTTGTATAACATGAAATTTCCAACCAAAATGAATCAAGACAAAACCAGAAGCTATTTAAACCAGACACACACCAACCACATACCTTGATGATCTAGCTATGAAAGGCTTTGTGTGGAAGAACATGCCCAAACTTTCAGTAGATATTAATTTGCAAATTTGAAACAGCCCAACATTCTTTCAAAGCTGTTGACTCTTATGTCTACAGAAAAAGATGTGTCTAGATGTTACTTAAATGCATTTAGAAATTCTAAACCTTCATGGGCTTTTACTCAGTACTGCAAGTAAACAGAGAATATGCAGTATGTACTTGGCCAGGTAAAAAACAAGCAACTTTTCTAAAAAAGGAAAAAAAAAAAAAAGGTGTCAAAACAGAAACCAAAATGAAATACCTGAAGTAAGTGCCATGAATCTGCATTACTGGAAATGTCCAGGTATGCTAAGCATCCCCATATTCCACTAACTTCAGGTGGGAATGTAGAGGAAGCAACTGCAGCTCCAAGGTTACCTCTGCAGTGCACCCACAGTAGTGCAGGAAATGCTCTGGACTCCAGGTGTCCCAAGCCCTAACACACACGCTGGAAGGGCAGATGAGAGAAACAGAAACAACTAAGCTAAGCATGTACTATCAGGTCATAGGGAAAAGCATCCTTAAAAGCAAAGAGTGAATCCTGGTTTTCCACCCTAATGGGCTCAGCAGGTGAGCTGTGTGGATGAGCAGGAGTTGCGGTCCTGAGCTGAAGTGTAGATTTACTTGGTAACTACGTGCACCCTTAGGTGTAATGTAATAGTGGAATGTTTTAAATTTCTGAGGAAAAAAAATCCTTAACATGGACCGAACAAAACCGACAGTTTTAGACAGACGTAGACAATTCAGAACACCTTCAACTTGTACGAGTACTCAAAATCTGATAGCTTAAAACAGCTTAGACCACAAACTTAAACTGAACTCATAGTGAAAACTCAACTGAATTTTATTCTTTTCCATACTTCAGCCTCAAATAAGTGAAAACACTAAAGTTTAGCTTTACGTTTTGTGCTAATTTTTTTGTCATGCTCCCACAAGAAAACCTAACTTTAGTACTTCCAAGTTTTAAACCTATCAGAATATTTTACCAATTTTAGTTTGAAAAATATGAGGCATACACATAATCCTGTAGGGCTTTTTTGTTTGGGTTTTTTTTTTTTTTTTTTTGGTTATGTAACCAACTTTGCCTCTGGCATTTATGTCAGAGTTTGGAGTAAGGGACTCTGGTTTAAGATTATCCGTTACTGCCATCCCTCCCTGTCTATACATTACTGTTTCCCTCTGTCCTCATGTGCAATCCACAGAGCATAGGTACAAAGCAAAAATAGCCACCTCGAAGGGAGTTCTGGGCGAAGCACAGACTGAACCGACAGCATCTCTCAATTCCTGTATTGTTCTTTGCTAGCCCACAATCTTGGGGTTACATTATGTGCCCAGGTTGTAGAGACTAAAAGAGGAGCGATAAAACCCCTAGAATTACAGACGCCAAAAGAATTACTGTAAATACAGGGGCAGTAAAAGTCTAACCAAATGGTCTCAGATTAACAAATATGTCTGCAGCTTACTACCGATAGCATCATTGGTACTGTAACTATATAATTATTTTTCCCTGGTTTTAAAAGGTTTAGCCTTTGAATTAGTACAGTCAGTGCATTCAGCCTACAAAAACATGTCTGTCCACATTGAGGATATTTTTTTTGCACACTTGTGGACAAGATGTTGGCTTCATTTTACAACCAACATCTTGTCCACATCAGGGGAGCGTTCTCACACAGACATGCATACCATGTGGGCTACCTGCTGAGTTTTGGCAAGCTTGGCAGGCTGCAGAACATAAAGGGTAGGCAGTTGTAGTGGAAAAAACCTTCATGGGAATTTTTTTTATGTTGTGAAAAAAGAAAAAGGGGAAAAAAAAGCAAACTGTTTCCCAATGAACCACACTGTGAGCTGGCATAAGGAAGATAAGGGCAGGAAATTGGATGTAAAACTTGTGCATAGGTCCTGTAACAGAGGAGGCACTCTGCAAGTTGCCAATGTGACATACACATTTCTTTTCTAAAATTCAGCCACTTTTTTCTTTTTAATTAGCCATATGGAAAGTTGAAAGACTTGTGAACTTACAGCATCAATCCCACATGTTGTGCTTAATTTCTGAGAGGTTTTACTCAATCTTGCGTCTTTAATTTATTTTTACACTCACATTTATACACTGTTAGACAAAATAACACAAGTAGAACAAGATATGCCTTATGCTATGAGCATAGCTCAGTATTACTTAGTTCTTATGTAGAGGTGCTAAAGTGTTTCAAATTAGGAAATGAAATGCACCCTACAAGTGGTTATGTTTTAGTGTTCCACCTTGATAAATTTTACAAATATTGGTGTCGCCAACTATTCTTGGTTTCCTAGTATGATCTAGACAGCAAAGCAGAATAAAAATTATTCAAGCTCTAAAAACAGCAACAGCTGAAAGCAAAAAATGCAACAGCACCACCTAAGGCCCATCTAAAACAGTGCAAAAAGTCAACCATGGTGTTACAGATTCCTTATTCATATTTATACAGCTGTAACATGCATTATAAAATTGCAGCACAGTATTTCTTCATGGCTTGAGTATTGGCTAACCAAATCCTGATACATATTTATTCACATTTAGATTTCCATACAGCTCACAGTACTGTATGAATCAAAGGGTGTTGCTTCAACTGGTAAATACATTTATACTCCTGATTTTTCCGCTCTGAAATTAAGTGATACTGTATTTCAAACACATCATGGGCAAGAGCATTTTAAACCGTTGTGACAAATCATCTAGCCTCGTCACCACTGGTGAAGTTTCAGAGCATACAAGTGCCCCCAGATGCAGCATTTCCATTTTCTAAAGTAACTGAAGTATCAAGGTCACTACAACTCTTAAAGTGAAGAACTTTCTTCCATTTTTCAGTCTCTTTAGATCCATGAAGAAATTTATAACCATTTGTTCTGCTAGCTATATGACCCTCTACTTCTCTCTAAGCCATTCTCTCCTAGCCTTGGTTAGCCTCTAAAGGAGATCCAACCTTCTCTTATCCATGACTTTATTCCCTTCACAACACCTCCCTGCCCTACACCCTACCCCAAGTTAAGACGCAATGCTCACTGCAACAGCACTGGTCTCACCTTACTTCCACTGGAAATAACTCTTCCAACACATCACATTTGGTCTTTTATGACTTGCACATTTACATCAATCGCTATACTGTAGGATGACTGGATAGTGTTCAGTAAGATGATTAAAGTCTGTTGCTAGTGAGGAACACAAGCATACTCAAGTTGCTTTTTATTTTAATCTCCTATTATTTTATAAGGAATTAATTTGTCATAGCATATGGTATCATGTAAGTTTAAGACTTCATCAATGAATCAGTGTGAGACCACTACAGAAGACAGACAAATGTTATCTCTTCCTCTGACCTTTTCCTTTCCTTGTCTGTAAATTAACACGACATTACCAAAACCAAGCAACCTTTCTGACAAACATGCAAGTGAATGATGTAACTGGTTTCAGAGAGTTTTGCTAATCTAAGAGTTGGACTATAAATAGATAAACATTATGAAAAGGGAGGTTGATACCACATCTTCTGCCAATATTGCTACGGGAGAGGTTATGTGTGTCGCTCAGCTTGTCGGCTGCAAAACCGCACATTGTCAGAAACAGATCTTGCAGACAAGACGGCTGTATGCAGGAAGCAACGTCACTGAGGGCATTTCTCCACACCACTGCCAAGGTAGGTATATTTACCGCACCACCATGTAAGTTACGGGCCACTTGGGGCAGACGACAGCTCTAGAAGCTGTGTGGATGGGGAAAGAAGGCTCTTTAAAGAAACGCCCAAGAGACGTTTAGATCAAGCATGCCCAACTTAGCATGCTCTCTTCATTGCCCGTGCACTCAGCACCCCTCTCTGCCTGCCACCCTCTAATCCTTACCTGAAAGATACGCACCTAGGAAACAGAAGCCCAGAGGTTCTGCAGGGCGCAGAGCTGCCAGGCTTCCAGGGAGCGGCTTCCTTTCTTTTTCCTATTTTATTCCAGGCGCAACTCCAGCCACTGTCCCTTGTACTTAAACTATGAAAGGAACTATTTGAAACCAAATTCCTAAATAATGCCCTCTGAGCAGACGTGATTCCCAACCTGCCTGCAAACACAGCTCTTTCACTATGCAGAATTTAAGCTCACACCTCAGAATTTCTGTACCGTATTAACACAAAATTAACAATACATTAATAATGTTAATTTGAAAACTGTAGCCCAGACTTGAGCAGGGCAGGCTGTTGGGTCCACAAAATCTGTCTTAGGTTAGTGGTCCTCAGCACTCATTGCCTGATGGCAATAGTAACAAACTATTTCTATGCTGCGGTCAACATAGTATTCTGCTCTCGCTGTTGGCCTCAATTTTAGCTTTAATATCCTGTGGCCCAAGCTTTAGAGTCTCATACACAGTGTGTCGTTCCCACAAGCAAAAGGTTGAATGCTACAGTGATACACACTTCTGCTCCTTGTTACTCAAGTAGGGTGTCAGGTCACTTTGCTACCTAGAAAGTAATCAGTAATAATCAATAATAATAATTACTACTACTACTACTACTGGAATGTCTTCCTGGCAGTCATACAAATAACACAAAAGGGCTAAATTGTTCACTGGTTGCAATCAGATATTTCAAAAGATTTAAGACTAAAGCTTTCTATAGGTATAGGACAAGAGTCAGTGGCATAGAAGTTTTATTTCAAGTGCCTGCCATGAGAGAGACCTGCATGACCAAAGAGAGATTCGAGTTCTTTGTTGTCCACAAACAAGATACTTCATTATTGATGCATCTACCAAAACTCATCACTTTCATGACTTCTAGGGGAAACATTTTTCAGCTATGCCTTAGAGTCAATATTGAGGAATTCTGCAATTCCTGATCCAAAAGCTCATGTTACTATGTGAGACCACAACACCTCCCTTGCTCTCTCCTACGACAAAGGCAGAGCATCTCTTGAAAAACCATGCATGCATACCCCTTTAGAAGACAATCTATGCTCAAATATTATTAAAGACTTTTAATAATTGAAAATGATCTACTTACTTTCTGGAGTTGAAATAATACTTCAACATATTTTACTTTTCCTACAGCTACCCTTAAAATTTATATATTCCTAAGATTTTTAACATACTACTTTTTTATGCATCATTCATCTATGCTTCATTCTCTCAATTTTACCACAGGGAATTTCACAGTAATTAGTGCTCTTCTTAAGCAGATGATTGCTACGGTCCTATCTTTATAAAAAAGGACCACAAACTCTGTTCCCAGAACCAAAATAATGAGTTAACCACAAATGTTGCCAACAGAAAAGTGGAAACATCAGCCACTCTACATGAAATATTCAATGCCACAAAGCAAATAAAAAATTACTCTAAAATGCAAGGCTACCAATCTCAGAACACATTTTTTCAGCTGAGCAGAGTTGACAGTACAAAGTTGTAGACATTTCAGTAATAACAAACTACTTAAAGAGTTCTTACAGAGACAAATAGTAAGTTAAGATCTTATAGAAGAAAAGCCAGCAATATAATGAATAGAACAAGTAATCTAAACATGGCTGCTAAAGCTGCCTTGTATTGCTAAAGAGGTATGAGATGCCTAACTGGGAAACCATAGTCTATAGGTAGCTACTGTATTTCAGCATCTCCTGAAACTTCTTTTTGAATACAACATACAACTGTTAATTATTCATCTTTGCACTAGCTTTTTTCAAGAAAACATACTACGTTTATAAATGCTATGTTCTTATTTGATTCTGTATCCTTAAGAAGCTATAGGTGAGTATGAAGTGCTGAATCCTTAACATACTGGTTTGTAAATGGCTTTCAAAAACATTTTTCAAAGTTCCATATTTTAATAAATGGGTCTCTTTAATTAAATGAAAGTCCCATAAACTGTCCATGTATGAATCAAAAACAAAAGCTGTATTAAATTAAAAGTGCAGTATCTTACTAATGCTAACAAATTAGGTCTGCCTTCAGGACAAAGTATTTCTCTCCTTAACATGTCAAATTATTATGGTGGTGACAGGAATGGAACAGTCATGCTAAATCAGCTTTTCAAAATTAATATTTCTTTGCAATCAATTAGGAATGAAATTTAAAATTTAAACAGACACTGAGTACAGAAACTCCCGCACAACATTATCTTCTTTCATAAATAAGCTCATTTTAGAGACATGATCTTTTTGCCAATATTACATGAAATTAGCATGGTAAATATTGAAATAAAATGTTTTTTAAGCACTACTTGGCCTAATTTTGTTGCAAGGCCGCACTTAATCTTTATTCTTCCATAATCAGTATTTATTGTGTGACCCTGACAGCTTGCTACTGCTGTGATAAATTATCTGACTAAAGTCAGATTAAAAATGCAACCCTGAATCCTAATTATCTCAAGCAGATCCGCTTAGTAATAGCATTTCTTGTCAATTCTAGAATCACAGCATGGGTGTCAATTGCAACAAACACCCAGGCCCCTCTCTGAAGCAGGCTCCCCAGAACACTTTCTTATCTGCCATATGTAAATCTCAGATGCTGTGCACCCTTGGTGACCTATTATTAGCAAACTGACAAAATGATAAAGCTAGTCATGGCAAAACTCCCACTACCAGACAATTATCCACTACAGTTCCAGTCCGTGGGAGATCAACAAGACATTGTTAATTGCGATGCATTTTATTGACTTCCCCTGCTAATGGACCCTACAGGTCATCCAAACTGGTAGGGTTAGGCGTTTATTTCATGTCAAAAGGGGACAGCAATGCAGTTTTGACCCACAAGAGAGTTTCCATCCTTTATCTTTCCTCTTCAGTCTGATGCCCATCATTTGTTTTTAAAAAGACTAATCAAATAATTTACTATTTTAATATATACATACAAATATAGGTGTTGGCAAAGAATGATCTGCTTCAAGAATTTATAAAACCGAGACACTCTCCATGGAGGAGCATCAATTAGATCAAAACACCACAGAACTCCCTCCCATTGCCTCACCGTACTGTAAACCTTAACCAGAACTGAAACCTTTCAGGTGAGAACTGGATTCAGACTCCAGCACATCCATCCTTGGCAACTTACTGAGGCAAACAAGAAGAATGCAGGCAAGTACCAGAAACAGGAAAACCAAATAACCCTATTACCTAACAGGATGAGGATTCTGCAAGATGCTTCTGCCTGTGCATACAGGCACTTTGCAGATAAACATGGCTCAGTCTCCAGAACCATCCTGCAAACTCACAACATCTCGCAGTGCCTCCATTAAAATGTTACACACATATAAGGCCAACGAGTAAGGGAGAGAGAAACAAGCTGAAAACTGTTCAGCAAAGTTCAACCTTCCTGCTCCCTCAGAACGTTCCAGGAACCCCCACACCAGAATATCATCCAAGAAGTTTACAACACACCCCCAGATGTTGCACTAGAGACTTAAAATTGGAAAAGTCTGCTCTGATTTTGGCACTAGTCACTCCATTCCAGCTACCTTCTGGCTGGCTGCAGTTGATAAAAGCATCAGGCTCTGCAGGATGTAGTATCAGTCAAATCCTTGTCGTTTAAGAAGCTGATGCATATTTGCTTTGTAACACAGTTTATTTCTGAAAGCACAACTTGGCCACTAAAATTACTTCAGATTTTTCTCAATTGCACGCAACTATTTGGAGAGCACACACTGAGCTACAGCTCATACAGTCTTGTTACCAAGGATATGGCTGTTTAAACAGTACTAGAAAGAACTAAACTATGATGATGTGTTGTGTTTTGGGAAGATACTCTTCTGTGACTCTGACAACTGGCACTCTCATGTCATCAGCTCCTGCAAAAGAGGTGTATGCACCATGGAGAAGAGAAAAATAAGAATAGGAAAAAAAAGTTTCAGCTCAATCAGTTCCCAATGTGCATTTGCTACTCTGAATCGGATAAAATTAACATCTTCTTGAAGAAAGAGAAAGATTGATGAATTCTTTGGACTGATTTCAAAGTGAGTGAGAAAGAGGTAAACTGTGATGTATTTTCTTACCACGAACACAAGCAAGCAAGAGAAAAAGAAAGCTTACAGGGCAGATAGGAAACCTATACCGCACATGAGAAAAAAGGAGCCAAAAGGTGGACACCAAAGACTTCAACTGAGACGTGGGCTTAAGAAAAAACTCTGACATACAAAAAAAAGCTTTTTGCTACACTTTCGTCCACAGCCATTATTTGTGATGGTCACTGTGTCCAAGGTAGTTCTTGTTAGTGCAACTGTGTTCTCTCTCTCTGGGTTGTTCTTTCATTGTTCAATTCTAAGCCTACAAAACACTTACAACACCAACAACTGCAGGATTAAAGAATATAATGGACTGACAACCAACATTCATGCTCATGAAGCAAAACTAAAATACCGCCCAGTCTCACACACTATTTTATAGGTTAAGTTCTTTGCTCAGTTAAATGATTCCAAATGCTGAGAAACGAGTCTATCTCACTATATATGAAAAACTTGTGAAGATTGTGTCAGTTTATAAATCAAGAAGATGGAACAGATTCAAATGTCTATATCAAGTTGCATAACATTCTTCCAATAACGTGTCCTCTGAAACAGTCCCACAGCAGAGAGGAATATTTGGTTCAGACGCGATGGTTCTCTGATGTGAAGCAAGGAGATTGCAATCCCAGCTGCAAATGGAACGAAGTAGCTCCAAAAACTTTGAAAAAAATATGAAACGCTTTGAAAGAAGATATTTCAGCATGGCATTATTTCTTCTTTCATAAGTGAGTTCAATGTAACGACCTGATCTTTGTGCCAATAGTACGTCAAATTAGTATAGCAAATACTGAAATCCAGTGTTTCACAAGTTCTGCATGGCCCGATTTTCTTTCAGGCTGCCCTTAACCTTTAGTGATCATCCTTTAAAAGTACTCTTTGTTTCCCTATAAAGAAAATGTTCTTGATTGCTCTTCAGTGGTTGTCTAATTGCCTCCTTTGCTGAACTAGCTGTCTGCTGTAGCCTTAGAGGTGTGCAAGCACAACCATCGCACTTGAAACAGATGAAGCTGAATATAGACTGGAAGAGTCACACCATTTTGCCTTCTGACTAAAAAACAGAATTTCTTTTTGTTCTTTGGAAGCTGAACCAGTTACTGTGGTAATAGTATAGAATCATAGAATTATACAACGTTAAGGGTTGGAAGGGACCTCTGAAGATCGTCTAGTCCAACCCCCCTGCCAGAGCAGGTCCACCTACAGCAGGCTGCACAGGATGGCGTCCAGGCGGGTTCTGAATGTCTCCAGAGTCGGAGACTCCACCACCTCTCTGGGCAGCCTGTTCCAGTGCTCTGCCACCCTCATGGAAAGTTCCTTCCCTCATGGAAGTTCCTCCTCATGTTCAGATGGAACTTTCTATGTTCAAGTTTGTGCCTGTTACCTCTTGTTGTGTCACTGGGCACCACTGAAAAAAGACCGGCCCCCTCCTCCTGGCACCCCCCCTTTAAGTATTTGTAAGCATTGGTAAGATTCCCCTTCAGTCTTCTCTTCTCCAGACTAAAATGACCCAACTCCCTCAGCCTTTCCTCATAACAAAGATGTTCCAGCTCCCTAATCATCTTTGTGGCCCTTTGCTGTGCCCTGTCCAGCAGCTCCCTGTCCTTCTTAAACTGGGGAGCCCAGAACTGGACACAGTACTCCAGAAGCGGCCTCACCAGGGCAGAGTAAAGGGGGATGATGACCTCCCTCGACCTGCTTGCTGCACTCTTCTTGATGCATCCCAAGATGCCATTGGCCTTCTTGGCTGCAAGGGCACATTGCTGGCTCAGGTCACCTTGTTGTCCACCAAGACTCCCAGGTCCATATACTCCAGTATAGCTGACACAAGAATATTAGATAGTATAAAACCATTTAGTATGAAGGAAAGATGAAAGTCACATAACTAGGTATCTTTCACACTCTTGTTGAAAGTTTATCAATCTGAAGTTTAGCATCAAAGATCAGACTAAATATACTAAACATACTAAGCTGTTCCCTTTCCTCTTGTGCTTACACACATTCAAAAGGAATAATGAAAATGCTCTTGATTCACATCCACACACAGTGAATAGCAGAATTTGTGCAGCAAACTGTAGCTGCATCAATTAAAATACTTCTACTGTCAGGCTACACTCAAATCAGGTTTCAATTTGTACTCCTTAAATGTGAGATTATTGTAACCATGTTTGGCATTGAGAAGCACAGATCTGTCCAGAAAAGACCGTGCTGTTCCCCTCGCTGCTTGATTTATTTTTCATATACAATATACTGTATACATCCAACATGGTTTGTATTCCACATAATGCATCTCAGGCAACAAAATCTACAGCCTTAGCTCTGCAGGACAGGTTCTTCATTTAGACTTCAACCCTATTAGCACAGCTCCACTGGCTCTGTAATATTGCATCTGTGCTCTCACATGAGAAGCAGACAAGGGAGAGGGATTCCTCAGCTGCAGAAGGGGAAACCAGAAAGAGCCAGTACTAAAGGAAGGCAGTCCTTTCTGGTTTACTGCTTCCTTTCCCCTCAGTAGCACAGCGCACATATAATAGTTTGCCTTTGACCCAGCTCCTCCTCCCATGTTGCTGTAAGACCACACACCCTCGCCTGTAGCCTGTGGATCTGCTGCATAGAATCATACTTCTGCCAAGGGATGGAGTGGCTACATACCAAAAAAAAAAAAGTTTTATAGAAAAATGCTGCATTTGTTAAGTTCACATGCCTGGGAAAACATATGGCCCTTAATCCTTCACGTTTTTACAAACTATCAGTGATATCCTTATTAAAATACTTAGTGGTTGTATCTGCAATTGAGATAAATTTCACGGAACATATAAGCTGACTAGGTTACCTGAGCTATTCTTACAGCAAACTCTCAGAGGCATGCTACCCCAAAAAAAAATTCCTCACGCGAACTTGTGTTAGTCAGTAACTGAGTATTTGGTGACTGATACTCCAACTCGTGGTGTTTAAGAGCCAGCCACATACATACGACAGACGACTGGTCATCTACACCAGAGCTTTTTTTTTTTTTTTTTGGTGAAGTTGAGCACTGTTACTACAGGTCATTGCAGTGAGTAAGGTGTTAGGAAATGGTGATGGAAGGGAAGCATCTTAGCCCTCTGCAAGTGACAACATTCTCTTCCTTTCAAAGAAAATAACCACAGCCCTGCAGCAGCAGTCTCCGGCTCTCACACAGTCTTTATGGCTAAGTAGACGAAGTCATCTTGAGAATAACAGGAGGGCATCAAATTTCTCCCACTGACCACTTATAAAGCCACAGCTTTCCTTTCCCAATGTTCTGCTGTCTGCAGCGTTTCCCTGGAGATCTGGAAAAAGCCACAGCTGATGGAGTTTCTCTGCAGCAGTGCCAGAGCTTGGGTACTTTCAGTAAGTCTGTACCAAGCACTCCCAAACAATCCTTACCTTGGCCTCCACGGAAGGGCATGCTTCCTTCTTAAAGAGACTGCCCGTCCCACTGCTCTCAGCAGGTTCCTTGGGTGGCAAAAAATCCCTGCAAAATCTTGTGCCTGGGGCAGAATAAGCCTATACTGAGGTACAGACTGTGGACTAACTGGATGAACAGCAGCTCTTCAGAAAAAAAACTGTGGAGATTCTGGTGGTCAAGGAGCAGAAAATGAGCCAGCAGTGCATCATGGCAGCAATGAAGGCTAGTCATGGCTTGTGTTGCATTTAGCATGATGTCAGCCAGCAGGCTGGGTGAAGCCATTACTCACCTCTACGTAGCGCTCCTGCGTACAGATCTGGAAGAGTATGTCCACTTCTGCAACCGCAATAAAGAGGGAAAGTGATAAATAGAAGCCAGTTCAACAGGGAAGCACTAAGATGACTGAGGCCGGTACATGTAAGATGCTCAGCATGAAGCTGAGCAAGCTGGCTGGTTTTGCCTAGCTGGGAGGTTGAACCAAGCTTTCCTCAGAGATGTGTGCATATCAAAAGGACCAAAGTCAAGGATAGAAGCTTTAGCACAGAAAATTTCAATTTTATAGAAAGAAAAAAGGTTTCACAAGAATACCTTGGCACTGGAAAAGGCTGCATGAAGAGACAAGATCCTAATCAATCTCATCTAACTTTGAGGTTACCCATACCTGGGGCCAGGGGCTGGACTACAAAACCTCTTGGGATGGTTTCCAACCTAAATTATTCAGTGTCTAAAAGAGGATGGATATCCCTCCTTCCCTAGAGGAAAAAGAGAATGTCTTAGTATGTCTCTCACAATAACAATATTTATTTACATATCCAATGCTGGATCTCATCTTAAAACCATGCTACTAAAACTCAAGTGCCTGAAATACAGATCTGTGATTAAAGAATAGTCCTAAAAAAAATACTTTAAAACTTTGACCGTAGTCTTCAGTAAGTCAAGAGCCCCAGCTTACTGCTAAGGTCTGGGTAATAGGATTACCCAGGCTCTATCAATTACTCTATCAAAACAGAGCTTCCCTTTGATGTTAAGTACTTTAAGATCCCCATATGGAAGGCAAAAAAAGTTTAGCCTGCTCTGCTACATGTAAAATGTTACCTAGTGAGAGACTAGTGTACATTATTTTCTTTGCACTGTACTTCTCCTCTGTGGTTTCATTATGTGACATTTTCATTCATTCGAATATAAAGTACGTTTCAGAGTATTCGCAGTTGTAATACACATACACATTAATCACCAGCCTAATACATGTCCTGTGTAGTAGCTTTATTATCTTTTCAAAGCAGAGCTGTAAAATAGAGAAACTGTGATCTTTTATGCTATCCTTTAATAAAGTTATTTTAAAAATGCTATAAAAATGGTTTCAGTTTTTTTTCCAAGCTACAGCTTAATGCAACTAACTCTTGTACATCCAAAACAGTAAAGTCTGAATAAGTAGTTTTAAAAGTCCCTGTGGACTTGTAATCTAGCAAGAGTGAAGAACTCTAACCACTAAAGACAGAAATGGGAAGGAATCCCAAGTTTCAAGTTCCAAAACACGCCTGCTCTTTTGTCATTCTGACAGGGCACCGCCTTGCAAAGTACTCTCACTTCTGTGATAAATTTTAAATGTCTATTCCTGTACGCCAATATTTACGTATTTAGGGCAAGGTTGAGTTGGTTTTTTTTTTTTTCTTCCTCTTCTTTAGGCTTGGTAACAGACTAACTCCTCATCCACTTAAATTAACGAGTATTTTATGCTCACCAAGTCTCTGTCAATGAACTGCCTTAGTAGACCTGTGCCCTCTTTCATGTAAGGCATGAAGCGGACCAGACATCAAGTCTGAGCATCTCATCCTCTGCCAAGGCATGTAGCGGGGACTTGAACAGCGGAGCACGTTGCGCTTCACAGAGGGAATGTGCTTCCGGCGCTACAGGTTGACACTGTTCCCTTCCCTCGCTGCTCCTTCTTCTGCAGATGCACAAGGTACATCCACACATTTATGGCTTTCAAAAAATATCACTTTCAAAGATAGACTCAAAACCTCAACTCAATTTGGAACACAGCCAAAGTGTTACAAAAATCCATGCCAATAATAAAATCAGCAGTCGATGGCAGGCTTCAAACCAGGTCTGGTCATGACGTGTTGTCCTACTGTCCCCAGGTAGTGGCAATGCACATTAATTCAAGAGAAAATAGCGTACTTGAGTTATAGGCAACTTTCACACCTATGCCTTGGGCAAGCTAACACTTCTGGACAGAAATCTGCCACAACTGTACAATTCCCCTGATGTGAGACACAGTTGGGATATTTGCATGAATTGAAGTCAGACTTGAAAAAGATTTTCTAACTAGAGATGATCCACTGGTATTAAACCAGTACTACTGCAACAGACTTTTACCAGTACAGCAGGAAAACTGCCCCTGAGCTCTGTATGAAACAACCACCCACTCACTCCCAGTATCCCAGAGCAGAGCTCAGGCTGGCACACTGAGGGGCTCTGTGTGGTCACCAACCCAAAACAGGAGACGCTTCTGCCATTTTCTGAAGAGTCTCATAATTTCTCAACTTGTTTCCCCAATGAAAACTAGAATTAGAACAGCGAAAACAGAATAAAACTTGCATCTCATCAAGTATAATTTTAAATCCATCGTTCAATGGGTTTTTCTCAATATCCAGGAATTTCACTCCGGGCTCGAGAAGCTTCCTCCCAGAAGGTTCAATAGGAAGTTACAGGGTTTTATAGTAAGTTTTTGTTTGGCCAAACCAGGGTCTTCATAAGAAATGGATGTAGGCAAAAAACATTTATAATCTTTCTCAGGGAAGACAAGGACGCACATTACTCAGAAGCAACTATATCTCTGACAAGGCCCTTGGCCTGAATTAACCACTTGGAAGTATTCTGAGACAGATGTGATCAGTACCCTACACCACAGCCTGTGAGCAAACCCATCTAAATGGTGGCCAAATGGAGATGGGCACTGTTTTCTTACGGTGCTCCACTGTTCAAAGTGAGTTTTCCTCTGAAATCACCAAGGAGCTGGGGCTGTTTGGCATACTGGAAGGCAGCAGGTTTCATGTTATTAACAATCATGAGGCAGATCCCCCTTCCTCTCTAACCCCGCCCTTCATTTTTTTTTTTTTTAATAAAATCAGAGCTATTCTGAACTTTCAAAAATGAAAACAATTTATCAAAACAAAGACAAAATTTAACTCATACTTTATGGAGCCCTTTAATTGAGGGGAAAAAAAGATGAATTTGTTCGCTTTTATTTTTACATCTGGTAAAAAGTATGGAATTCAGGTATTTCGTGCCAAGTTTTGACTAGAAATTATTTTTTACATCCAAGTAATAGATGACTAGGGAAATGGAGTGGTTTAAAATGCAAATGTGGGGATATTAATTATTGTTGTTATTGGGACATTTACAAGAATAGCGTGGCACTATTTTAGAACCAGTAATGTCTAATCTTTTAAAACTACTGTAACAAAACCAGAACTAGAATTAAAAACAAGCATTAAAAAGTGAATTCCCATAACGTTTTAGTTTGTTTTGTCTGAAAATTTATTTGAAGTCTGGAAATGCCTGGTGCAAGTATTGAGTATTTTATAACTTAATTTGTTCAACAAGAACGGCAGTATTTTAACAAGGTGAAACAATTTCACGATTAAAGCACTGCCTGCTTCATCAGTACTAAAGAGCTCACGGAAAAATATCTAATCTTTATAAGGCAGAGATGCATAATTTAACTGAGTGAGAACAAATGAAAAGTGTAATGCTTTTTTGCTGCTTTAGTGGTAGCATGTGGCGATAGCGAAGTATTAGCATAGGCCACAACTTGCTCCCACTTTTCTTTCCAGGCATGTAACAAATATCCGATGGCTATGCAAATTTCACGCAAAGCAAAGTTGTCCCAGCTGGCAAGCCATACATTAAAAGGTAAATTACACAAATCTGAGGCCATCTGGACTAAAAATATTCTCCTGTCAGTAGTATTTCAAGCTCACTAATTCCACTGAACTAAGGACAATATATTAAGTGTGGACGATGATATTTTGAGCTGTGGGCTTTTTACCAATCACCATTAAAAAGAAATAAATTAAAAGATGAGAATGGACTACAAACTAATTTTTGGTATTTTCTTGGAATATAATTTTTGAAGCTTACATAGCCTAATTTTAGTTGTATTGTACACATACCATACATTCAAGTTCATAAATGCCCATTTTCTGACAAATGGCAAGTTCAGGGAGCCAAAAGATCTAAGCTATTATATGAATGCCAAGCACAAAGAATTTGAAATTTGAAAGAAGTCTCCCAGCATATACATTTTCACACAGCTGTCAGTACTGCATGTTTCAGTGCAGGCTTTTACTGGAAAGCAACCCTTGACAGAGCACCTTGACAGTTTTGTGTTTAAACCAGACTACCAAAGCAGAAGAAATGTATAGGAAAATGAACACTTGAGGGCAGAAAAAATAACCAAACCTTTATAAACCACAGCAGAGTCTCCACTTATGGTACTGGGAATTCCTGCATTTAATTTACATTACATTGCCCATCTTGTCCAGTCTTGAAAAACTAATCTCTATGTTACATATTATGGAATTTACAGTAACATCTGTTTCATTGAAATTAAATTAACATACTTCTATTTGATTAGCTTATTAACTGTAATTCTCAATATGCTGCAGGACCAGACACCAACTAGAGAGATGCAGTTGACAACACCACCTGTCTGATATAAAGTACTTTTTATCACAGATATAGAGGGACCTGTCAACAGTCAGCCAATGCATCAGGCAGATTAGGAAGTGACACAGGGGCAGAAAAATGACTGGCCTCAGATCGTGAAAGAGGTAATTGATGGGATAGGGAACAGAACCTGTGCATCTTGACTCACAGCTTCATACCTTTGCTATGGCTTTCCCAAAAATCAAACAATGCAAGGAAAGAGCAGTTTGTAACTTGTGCTATTGTTAACAGAGACAGTATTTGAGGAAAAATACATTTAGGTATTTTACATGCTGCTGGGAACATTTATTATACTCGTCCTCTAATTTCCATAGAAAATATTTCTCATTTCACCCCCACAAGAGATGAACAGAAGAACTGAAAGTGTACATTCACTCGGCTACTGTCAGTAATTTTCTCTTTGGCAACAGTGCCTGAAACAGTCTTCAACAGAAGAGGTGCAACAGAAGGGA
Organism: Chionis minor; assembly: GCA_013398295.1. Classification (NCBI taxonomy): domain Eukaryota; kingdom Metazoa; phylum Chordata; class Aves; order Charadriiformes; family Chionidae; genus Chionis; species Chionis minor. The sequence goes on from VZSF01004285.1 coordinate 386,837, forward strand.
TTTCATGCAAAACAGCTCCCTTCCTCTGCAGCTTACCTAGCAGTGTTTGAAAAATACATATTCTTAGTCTCAAAGCTATAATGCACAAACAGAGGTAAGAGCAAATACGGCCTCCTTGTAGACTCTGCTCTCTTTTCCTTTCACTTTTCTTTCCTATCTGGTGAGATCTTATGCTCCTCCTCACAGCAATGAGTGTTTGATATTCTGTCACCTCTTAATCTACATGATACTTCTTAAATCACATAGCATCTCATCAAATCACATCTAAGTCATCAGCTCTGTCTGTATTGTTTCAAGGCACTAAGAACTAAAAATGCTCTAAAGTTATTCAGGAAAAAAACCCCCACCACAGAGGCACAGTCTTAGTTGTATTAATTTCATTTTCACAATAAATTAGGAGGGGGGAAAAAGGAGAGCCAAATACGCAGTCAGGCAGCAAGAGCTACAAGGCTACTGGTGGCCAGTTCTTACAACTCAGCTGCTTTGGCTGAATTGCTCCTCAGAGACTATCCGGTTTTGTTCTCCTCAAAGCTGTATCATAGACACCATCATGAAAAAGCTATTTTCTGTGAACCATTGCTCTTGTGTAAAAGTACTGTCAGTATGCCCTCTTTCTGTACATACAGTTGTTAGGCTTGATACCCAAAAATAAATGTTAATGTAATTATCTAGCCAAGCGTCTGTCACTTGAAGACTGCGGTTATAGTTCAGATATTGTGGACTACTTGTTGAAAGTTAGCAGAAAACTTTTGGCTACAAATTAAATAAGCATGGAGACCCACCTAAAGACCCACTATTCAAAATCGATCGAATTTGTCCCTTTAGATACCATTCTGTCATTGCTACCATGGGATCGCCAGTCCCAATTTCAGCTCCACAGGCTTTGCCTGCCTTTGTCTGCAGCACGCAGTATCTTCAGGAAGACAGGTGCCAGAGACATAACTGGAATATTTAATCAGGAAGGTTTCTTGCATATCTGGGTCATTATTCTCATTCTAAGTTCCTTCTAGAACTGTTTCTACCTTACGCTGCTCTTTAGATCTCCCACTGATCTGAAGCCAGCATTATAGCAAGGCACTTAATTTCTCATAGATGTTTAGTGAATTCCCTAAGGACTAACCAGTAGTTCTGGGAAGTGGTGCGAGAAACATTAGACCCCCAAACAGAAGGCCGTGGAGAATTTTCCATTAGATGATACAGACAGAAAACAAATTGCCTATGACCAGCAAAAATAATGGAAACCTGCCTTCTCTAGACTTGTGTGCCAAGGCTACTCGAGAGCTGCATCGCCAGGCAGCATTTAGCAGCTGAGTCCTTTCCCTCGGTACCCGGAGCACTCATTTGGGTCTTTCTTGCCCAGCCAACAATTTACTAGATTAAGATTAGATTAATTTATCTAACTTTTAAGACCTCTGCCCTACTGCTAAGCTTAGTGAAAAATAGCCAGCAGGTTCCACAACTCTGACTGGCATCAAGCATGGTGCATTCCCAGAAACCAGGCTTCCCACATATGTTTTGGGAGATCATTTTTTATTTATTATTGAACTTTCTTTTGCCAAATACATGTCCACATACTTTGGAACTAAAACCAAAGTTCAGCAGCTTCAAGTGTTAGCTAATTTTATTTCAGCATTGTTGACAGAGAAATAAAAAGGGAACTATTTGTTAGCGACATTACCTCAGAACTCTTAGATATTCAAACATGCATTCTTGTGACTTCTGTGATACTTCTGCTCACAAGGCAGAGCTGCAAGCACCAGTATCAGCAAGTATCTTCTGAGGATGAGGAAACAAAGTTCTCCCAGCAGCAAGAAAAAAGGAGGTAGTAGCGAGGTGGGTGTCAGTCTCTTCTCCCAAGTAACTGGCGATAGGACAAGAGGAAATGGCCTCAAGTTGCGCCAGGGGAGGTTTAGATTGGATATAAGGAAAATTTTCTTCACTAAAAGAGTTGTCAAGCGTTGGAACAGGCTGCCCAGGGAAGCAATTGAGTCACCATCCCTGGAGGTATTTAAAAGATGGGTAGATGTAGTGCTGAGAGACATGGTTTAGTGGTAACTTGGCAGTGCTAGGTTAACAGTTGGACTTGACGATCTTAAAGGTCTCTTCCAACCAAAACGATTCTATGATATTCACTAGAGACAATTCAAAATAGAAAGCTTTCCTTTTAAATCTACTCATCAGGGTCCAGGAATAACCCTTCAATGAGAAATTTAGTGCCTCCCTTCTCTAACTGCCAAAATGAGATACTGGCCCCCACCCATCTCACTGAAGGACTCCTCCCGAACTCGGTTTGTGTATCCCCTCCCTTGAATTCTCCTTTCTTTGCATGCTTGTCCCCCTGTAACTCAGCTGATACAGTCTTTTATTCCCCCCAAATACTCATGTCCCACAATTAAAATTTCTCCCTTGTTTTCCCGACCAGAAGAAATCCTCCACAAAACTCCTATGTTTGTACCCACAAGAGGAAGCTATCCTCACTTCTGCTCATCAGCAGGACCCTGACCTCTCTTCCCTGTTGACAAAAACCCCACCTCGCATGCACGGTCCAATCCTGACACTTGCAGTGCAGCCCAGGAATGACCAAGTGGGAGCTTCTCAAGTGTGATGGGAGACCCTGACTACACCTGCCTTTCCCTCTTCGTGCCTTTGGGAGAGGAAAAGTCTCTTGCTTTCTGTCTCCTTCCTACGTGACGATACTGTTAAACAACTTGCCGCACCTGGCTTTTTAAATCACTTTACACAGGCCTCAGTTCACTTTCACTGGAGTCTGAGCAAGCAATGTCCAGCTTTTCCTGAAGTGACCAGTAGTATGAAATGACTGAAGGCTGAAACCATATGAAATCAATACATTTCTTGCGGTTCTTTCAACGCACAGTAAGCAAGCACAGATTGGCTGCAAATTCAAGCCAGACTTACAAACCTCAGCAAATGTTCTGGTGAACTTGATCCAGCCTTCAGGTTTGTTTCATCCAGTTTCAGGTTTCATTGTGAAAGTTTCACTGTGCCCTACATGCTGCCCCAATAAACGATGTCTCAAACAAAATGAGGACATCAGCAAAAATGAAGAACTCTTCAGATAGCAGTGTTTTAGTTTTATACCATATGTGAGAACACGCATTGACAAGCGGTATGCATACAATTACTGCTGTTACAAATCAAAAATTGTTCACGGTTAATGGACTTCTACTTTATTACAATTTTTGCCAAGAAACTATTTTCAAGAAAAGTGGATGGAATACCTCTGTGTTGTAGTTCTTTTCTTTCTCTATCATAATAATTTACTATGAAACTGTAAGCCTTTTCATCACAATACGTGCACAAAACCCCCAGCCTGCTTTTTAGACATTCGGGATGTGAAATAACTAAACCCAAACTTCACTGAAGCAGTATTTTCTGCCTGCATATACCATCACTGGGGTAGCAAAGGGAAAAGAAAAATAATAATGAGGAAACTGAACATCTTTTATTAATCACATTAATATGAAGTCAAAATGCACTTAACTGACTAGCTCATTGAACATATGACATCTTTTCCTATAAAGCTTCCACTACTGGCATCTTTTCCTTACTTCTCAATCATATGAAAACAATAATTAAAATAAAAAATCCCTAGGCTTACTATACTTTTTTGGAAGGACATAGGTTGTTATTTTATATTACAGATCATATAAGCAAAATCTTGTAAATTTTGTAGTCTGAATCAAAACCAAATCAAACACCAAAACAAACATTCAGTTTGGGGAATGATTTAATCCCAGCACAAAAATACTGTTAAAGAAAAAATAAGCTTTGTAATGGTCCAAGTCATGTAGGAAGATCAACTCCCATCTCCCACAAGCAACACACCACTGAGATGACTGAAGGTAGTCCTCATTTATGCAATATGATTTGTAAAAGAAGTCAATTGGAAACTGTGACAGTAAGTTTCCTGTAACAGATTTCGAGGTGGATATACCTGAAGTCACTGTGCTATTCCAGTCCAGGCCCCTCACTGGGCATGTCCTAAGCCTAACAGGAAATCACTATTGGCTGAAAGGGATGTACACTGGTTTAGAGTGGAGCAGCGGCACTGTCTACGATTTCCAGCCTAGCTGCGCTGAGTTACACTGTTCTAACTGAACCAGATGGACAAAAACAAAACTACCAGCAACATTTCACAAGCCCTTAAAATGTATGGTGCAAATGATCAATTATGTGCACAGGACCTTAGGTGCCAATAAGAATAAATGAAGTGCACTACATGGAGTATTAAAAGAAAAAATAGGAGTTGTTACCTATCGATGGTATGTTTCTTCTACTAGCACAAAGATGAATACATTAACTTTATATAACTGCACTAGAGGTTTCTACAAACCCTTTTTCCAGCTTTCTACATTAAACGGCGACCAACAACAACAAGGAAAAATAAAAAAGGTAACTTCTGGGTGCATGATGACTAAGAACTGTGAAAGAGAAATCAGTAGAAAAACTATAAAAAATAAAGGGATATATTTTACACGGCAAAATTAATGGGAGCAGGAAACCTAAGTACTCCTGTGCACGGATGTGAAATCCCCCACAAAACGTCATTTTTACAGTTTATTTAGCAGATTATGAGAACTACATTTAGCAAGAGATATTTTTTCATTACTGAAAATGGTAACACTCTTGGTTTTCCTTTCATTAAAGAGCTGCTATATAGCACTGGGTGCAAATTCAGGGCATTTCTAGGATCTCAACATAGGTAACAGATAGTATTTCTACAGTTGGTCACATCCCAAAGATCACATTAAAAGCATAAGCTCTAAGTTTCAGCGCTGGAAATGTTCAAAACAGGCTCTTATATTTAAGCTCTGTGGTTATAAACTCAGCATCAAGCCTGATAGGCCTCTATATAGAGGCTACCCATTGGCAACAGCATTGCCTGGTTTAAACTGCTTAACAACTTTGATAAATACTGACCTTTTAGAAATGGCATGTGAGCAAATGAAATAAGAAACAGTAGAAAAAGAAGTCAACACATAAATGCATAGGCTCACCTTGAACAGAGGGATGTTTTGGTGGGTTTTTTTAACCGTTTATTAAGAGCATTTCACATTGGAAATCAGTGTAGAGAAGGAAATTGCTTTCAAAAAAACCCTCTGGTTTTGTTGAAATAACTTTACATCGTGTACAGCAGCCGGGGCACTTACTACCACAAATTGTCAAGGAAAGCACAACCACCACAGGAGCTATGGGTGAACTGGACATTAATTGGAATGGTCTTGCTATCCACACTGAAAAAGCAAGTAATAAAACCAACCTACTCCCAGCTCGAAAGTTCTTGTGAAAAGTTACTGATTCAAGGCATGCGGTCAGTCCCCAACACCGATGGTGGCAAACATGAATTGTTACTCACATCCAACTGTGGAACAACCTGTCTCTTCTGCATCTCCATCCACAGTGCCCCTTTGTCAGCTTGTAAAGATTATGTGCTCTCGTCAAGGCCAATACTGTTAGCATTGCCCAGCCAGTAACAAAGGGGGAACAAAAGAGACTGTGGCAGGAGCCTGAAGAGGCTGGGGGCAGCAGGAAGAGCAGAGAAGAAAGTAGGAGCAGAAGCCAGCTGCAAAGTGTTAGTGATCCTTGAGGCTGCAGGCCTCATTATGACAGTTTCATTAGAAACATGGATTAACACAGCTGACACATTAAGAAAGGCCAGGAAACTATTATATGGAGAAGAAGCTGGAAGAACAGCAGCAAAAAACACACCAAAAACACCAGATTAAGTAATCTCGGTCTAACGGCATTAAGTCAGAGGAAAATTACTCCACTCTTCGCTATTCCCTGTTACACCACAGCAGCAAACACCAAAGAAATCCTTGAAAAACGAAGGTCACACTATTGCAGGAGAAGAGTTTAACATGGGCTTACATACAAATTAAGCATGATGAGGCTAGTCTCACTGAAATACCTCTCCATGGCGATACAGATGGTAGTGCCAATGCTGTAGAGCATGTACTCCAATCCACAGCTACTTCCCATACATTACAAAAGGTAATTAAAAATGACTAGACCATAGACAACCATGCAAGCCAAACTCACAACAATTTCTCTGTAAATCAAGGACAAATCAGCAGTGTCTACCCCCGTGGACCATGTACACCTGCAGATGGAATTACTGTTGTAATTATTTCCATCTCTGCCTGTATCCTCATACACCACTCAGAGAAAAAAGATGTGCTTGATTAAAAAATACAAAAAATAAGAAGCAACAAATAAAACCCCAACAATAACAAAGAAAACTTTTCTCAGTTTTCTGGGAAATTAGAACAAAAAAAATCTAATGTCTACAAACGTATTGCTTCAGTGAAACCAAGACTCAGAAAGTATCAAATCAACCTGACTAATTGTACTATAATCAAGTCAAATTAATTGAATAAAGACTCCCTCTAATAGCGTTTGTTCACTGAACCAAGCAAGCTTTTTGACTGTTTCAGGCCACCTTAATCCAACACAGGTTGCTTAAACAATGTGTTACACAAACATACATAACAACTACTGTTAAAAAATGCACTGGATGAGACTTTAGAGCTAACCTTTCAGAAGTCAAAGGTATGTAACTGCCCACCTGTATTCACAAAAACATTCAACAGCTGTATATCAGAAGTAGCTTGTGTATGTGCACCAGTTTCCGGGTTTTATTTCTACTTCGTTGTGCAAATTCTCCCTTTTACAGCCTTGTAAATTGTCTTTACTTTCTGAGGTATGGACAACAAGTTTCAGGAAAAAAAAAAGGACAAGATCAGAGCAATCTATCTTCTTGGTTTGCGTTCTTAACAAGAAAAGGTAGTCCTGTGCTTTTGCGTATGTCTCTACATTGTTGAAAAAATATTTTCTGATTACGTGATACCATACTACCTTAGCAAAAGTAACTAGATAAAAAAAAATAACAAAAAATTCACAGATGATGTGCCAGGGCTTCCTCCTCTTAGCACTAATAGCACTTTGCCAGTTTGAGAGCAGCTCCAAAGGAAAATCAAAAGGCAAATAAAATTCAGTTATAGAGGAACCTTTTCTTCTTACTTCTGTTTTGATCAAATTAAAAGTTCCTTTGCTATATAATATCTGCTCACAATCAAGGCAGTCAAGCTTCACTAATTCCTCGTCATAACACATATCCTCATTGCTCTCTTTGACTCATGTTTCGCATCTACCAGTTGACTTCAGTTTTAACCTTCGTTTTGTTTTGTGTTTGCACAGCATGAAGCCTAGTTGGGATTCCAATGCACAACACAGGTTCCTTCCAGCTCTGTATTGAAATTGCTTGGTGACGGTTATAACCTGTGTTATTCCAGTCATAGAACTCGGAGAACCATCTTCCAAGAGCATTTTGCTGATGAACTGCAAAACTCCCTTGCCGGCCTGATGAATGCACCCCCAGCCTCATTAGGAACAAAAGGGAAGAAGCCAACTCCGTCAAGCTCTCCACCTGGTCTCCATTTCTTGGGACACTGGAGTATTGCAGAGGAAGTAGTGGGATAATGTACATCCTTGCAGGATATACAAACTTTCTCTCTGGCTCAAAATCAAATTGAGAGGTCAACCCAACTGCAAAAATATTTACTGAAAATTAAGGCTGAGACTAACACTTTGGAGTAGATTTTATGTAGTTGAAGATGACATCAATATTCTTTCCTCATGAGCCAAGTTCTCCAGCAGTAAGAATATTCTCTCATCTGGGCTTAATCTCTAGACTACGCTACAGGCTGTCCTAAAGCATGACCTGGACAGCCTTGGTATGCAGCCTCCAAACTGCAGCCCTACTTCTGAATGTCTAGAACAAGATACAAAGACAAACCCTGTGCTGCAACTCTATTTTGTTACGTGGCATTTATGCTTACAGTCCCTGTCCCTCACTGAATACTAGCAACGTTCTGCAAATGATGTGTGAGCACCCTTATCTGGAAGTGTTATATGCAAAAATAAGAATAAAAGAGAAGGGAGGGAAACATTAAGTCCCTGTAGACACTTCAGGAATTATTCCAGAATGTAGTTTGAGACACTTTAATAAATTACATATTAGTGGGACATTCATTACAGGAAGGAATCTAAAAATACGCAGAGTACTAACATATCTAAAAGCTAATACAGGAAAAAATAATGCAATATTTTGTATTTTGAACTACTGAATTTATTTGAAAATCTCATTTTTAGTCTTACTGTAGATTAATCCAATGCATGTCTTTCTGCAACAAACCTAAAGGGGTAGCATTACCATGAAATATTGTGGGTTTTTTTAAAAAACTACCAGTAGTGTTAGAAAAAGAAGCACAACTACTTTCACACAAAAGAGCAGTGATAATTAACCTTTAGATTTAAGAAAAAAAATCAGGCCACAATCAATGAATATTACCAGCAGCTGGCCTGGACCTCCTTATGATTCCAGGGCTGGTAAGTCTGCCAATCTGCAAGTCATCACAGGTAGCTCAGAAGGTCACAACAAGCTTTTAGCAAAACCTGGCCTAGGAAGTTAGCTACTCCGCCTGTAATTTTCTCTTGTGCATGTAATGTTTTGTTGCTGTTGTTGATGGTGATTTAAAGAAAAAAAACTTATCAGGATAGGAGGTAACTAGCTGTATACAGCAGCCATTTCTGTGAGTGGTAAAGACAGGAAGAACAGCCACTGTTTTCAGCCATTTTATCTCAGATTGTACGTGTAAGAAAATTAATGCACAAATGTAAAATTTTTGTTCATCCTTCACTCTGAAATTAAAGCATAATAGAGTTTCCACAAATTCTTATTTCTGCAGAGGATATGAAACTGGCACATTAGTGTGTTTTTCAAATAGCTTTGTGAGTATGTTAAATAACTGTAATATAAAGAATGAACATATGTTATTACCAGAGTCCAATATAAGGGCCTCATTGTGCCATCATACACAGAAATAGTAACTGAGAGCTGTTACCCCACACAGCTGACAATGAAATACCTGAACACAATTTTTTCATACAGCAAACACACAGTCCTTCTGAATGCACTACTGCTGCTTATGATCAAATTTGAACATCACATAAAAGAAACTCCCCCCCTCCCCCCCCTCTTAAAGCAAGGGAAACAGAAGTTCTTTGCCCCCTCCCCAAAATGAAGTGACCTGTGCAAAGGTAAATTGCAAATATACACTGAAAGCTGGGAACTGAAAGAGGGCTGGCCAAGACAAAAAACAGTGCCAGAAAGGCAAGATGATTTTTTCATCAATTTCAGCATGCCATGTTGACAAAGGATGAAGAAATACCAATAAAGACAAGAATCCTGAAAGTCTGGAGGATTTATACTGATGGCTTGAGCGTTTGCTAACTAAACTACACACACAGAGGTGTTTATACCCACACTCACAAGGAACCATGCTGACTCAGCAGGTGCTTGTTTTACTTGAAATTCACAAGATGGAATTTCTTCTGTCCCCGAGTCTTCCATGAGCACTGCCAGAAGAAAGCCAATTACCTCTCAATTAAAACCAAAAAAATCCAGCCCCACAACTAAACGCATTCTTTCAGTGTCCTACACGTTTTAATTCATCATGTAATTTTTATTTCAGAGTATGGCATTAGAGCTTTTCCTTAAAATGCCAATCTGCTTTTTGATCTTTACTGCTGACATGAAATAAAAGAGCTGTACATTACATAAATATTTAGTTTTGCTTAGCTTGAAACTGATAAAAAGAGAAAGAGAAAACAAAGCCAACTGCATAAATCCTTCCAAACCAAAAGGCATTCCCTTTACCCTAACTAACATTCATTTCTGCACATCTTGTTTGAATTATCGTCTGAAGTTTGTCTTGTTCCATCTCCAGAACAAGTCAAATAGCAGAGCATAAAGATATGGTTATATGAATAAAAACACATGATCTACTTGGTCACTGCAAACCTAAAAATAAGCTCAGACAGAAAAATATTATCTAGCAATTGACATGTTACTTTGGTCCCTTCGTTTCTGTATTCTGTCACATGCATTCAATCCAGCAGCTACTGGAAGCATCGGCGCGCACCTTAAATAAGATGAGAATCAACAGTCTGAGGAAATTGCTGCAGTTTTACAGGGCTGTGATATTCAATTCAAATAAGACAGTACCATATTCCAGAAAGGAAAAAGTGAATTTTAAGACAAAGGGCAAGAACTGTGGTACTAGGCGCTATAAAATGTAGCAAGGCTGAACAGGTGGCACAGCAACAGTTTATCAGATTCACTGGATCAGATTTTCTTGTGCAGAAAAATGGATCTCCAGTAAGATTCCTAAAATGGAAAAGTCTTTCTTGTCTGTACCCTTTTGCTTCTGAATCATGACATGAGAATTAAGACAGTGTATGCTACACTGAAAAAAAAAAAAAGATGGCTTTCTTTCAGTTACTTTTTTTAAATTTTTCCTTTTCATTCAAAAACTCAAATTAACTATTTTGAGATTAAAAATCAGTTTTTAAGAGGGTTTATGTGTTTATTTGTAGCATGTCCCAATTAACCTACAATGTACCACCAATAATACACCTCCAAAGTTGAAATCTCAGGCCTGAATTAGAAAGACTTGAAGTTTGATCTTCTGCTTATCAGGTGAATGCTGCAGTTGAATACTTATTTTAGAGGAAGATGCTCACTCTTTCAGAATTGTTCCATATTGCATGCACCTTCTGAAAAACCATCCATTCAGACAGCAAGCAAGGAGAACCAAACTTCTCTTCAGCCTCATGACTTTAAGTTTGATTGCCAACTGTGCCCCAATATACATTCCAATGATGGTATACAGAAATCAAGAGGCAAATAGGAGAAATGACAAGAGAAAAAATGATGTCCTACCTCAAGCCAGGCAATAGTCTTATGGTTAAACACTCCTAAGGGATGAGAGAGGAGGAAACTCAATCTTGAGTCTTCCACACAAAGAACTTAATGCTCACGCTTTCAGGAAAAAAGGAAACAACAGGATTTGCACTGCTGCTGAGAAAATGTTCTATAGAGCTTTTTGGTGGCACATCCAGTTATTGGGTGTGACCTCTGAGAGGCTATAGTCTTTCATTAGCTTCTTATTTAACTACTGCTGATAGCTTACCCCTGGAAAATGTGTCATAGCAAAACCACAGGGAAAAGTGCAATGTGCTGCAAAAGCTGTGGATGTTGCTGAGTAGCTTTAACATAAATCCCTACATTTACTGAAAGCGTGTTTAACTGCTATAACTAAATGCATACACAGAACAAACTGTCAGAGGAAACCCACTAAGCACACAGCAGAAGATATCTCTAGTGATAAAGAACAGATATGAATGGAAGTGGCCGATGGCAAGAGTGAACTTCCTGTATAGAAAGTGCCTCTTAAGTAAGAAGCACTTAAAATTTCTATCCAGCATTGAGCATAGGACCTTAAAATAGTTTAGGCCAAAGAAATAAAGAACCAGTATCACGTGGCTTGGATGCTCTGCTAAGAAGCCACATGGATGTAGTCAAAGGGCACTGTCTCCAAATCCAAAACATTCTTCTTGTTAGTGCATTAGTAACATAGTGCATACTAAATATATCGCTACATAAAGGCTTAACGCTTTTTAAAATAACTTGCAAATGATCATTAAATCCTGCAGTGTTGGCTGTTAATTTTACTCCTGGAAAAAATATGTAATAGCAGTAGAACCAGAATTAGTGAGCTGGACAAGACACAGGGACAGTTTGGAGTGGTTAGAACTTTACATACAATTAATTCCTTTCACAAATGCATACGCTCACAGAAATGATTGATTTTACTTCTAGTGGTATTAAAAAAGGAAGTAGAGTAGGGAAATTTGTTCTTGAGAAGTCAATGACTATTGAGAAGAAAGGGAAGTGGGGGGAGAAGCCCAGAGCCTACAAGAATTTATAAATGGTAACAGTGAGGCCGAATCTTGCTAGTTAAAAATGAAATCTGGAGGGAGAAGCAAAAATGTTAGCACTGGCTCAGAGATGTGCAAGGACAATCTTGGACTACTCACCCAAGAATGCCATCCAGTTTCAATCACAGGCTTCATCTGTGCTCCCAGTTGTGCACAAAAATAAACCTTACAGACATTCCACAGACAGCTCACGTGCAACACTGAAAACGTTCACCCCAGTGTGCTATAACTGCTTGTAGGATTGATGTTTAAAACCTATTTTATGATATAACCTTTCTTGTATGACCTCAATTATCAATAGAAAACCACTATTAAAAAAGAATCTAGGATTAATGTAATTCAAAGTATTGTGGTAGCTTTTTAAAGATTTTCAGATTACAGGTCTTTGCTTTCAACATTTCCCTAATATAGCTATTATGTGATTTGCAGTAGAAACACTATATAATTAAGGCAGCTTAGTTTCAGTTGTAGGTGCATTCTAGTTTCCCTTTTTCCCCACCATGATGAAAATCTTTTAATCAAAGCAATTTCTGTATCTAAGGAACATGTATTTTATAGAAACTGTATTCAATGCACATTTAGTTGTTCTGTTTATGGCATATGCTTCCAATAATACAAGTTACTATGGCATTTCCTACCTTCCATTTTCAAGGTGAGAGGAATTTACTCCAATAAATTATTCTTTCTTCCTATTTCGGGTACTTACCATCTCAAAGTTGAAATACCTCCTTTAAAATTTAATTGTAAACGATTTTTCACTCATTAAGCTTTGGAATCAAAACTTTTTATTTTTAGCATTTCTTTAGTATTACGTTTTTACCCAGAGAAAGTATTTGTTGTCTTCTCACTTCTACTAATAATGCTGGGATGTTTGTTTTGGTTTTAAAAAACCCAACAAACAAACCCTGTTCCCACAACAGCTGCTTTCACTATTAACAGGTAACCAGCAGTATGCATATTAAACAAATTTTAGCATATGCAAATACTGAGGAGTCTCTCTCCAGCAGACTGCACAAGCCTAAAAGCTTTTGACAGTATGCTGCAATGCCAGGGCTTCATATTCCATGGTAATACAGCAAACTCAAGGACCATCATTGCCAAAGTCACAAGCCAAAAGACTTAGTGGCACAAGCAGCACAATGCAGGTGCCAGTAAACACCAAGGAAAATCCATAGTCATGGTTAGTTAACTTAAAGCTATAAATGCTGTATCAAAGTAGTAGTGTAAGTAGTATTAATTACTGCTGCTAATCACTGAATTTCAATGCAATACAAAATATAAAGGCGTCTTGACCCATATACAAAGGAAATACCTCTATGAAGTACTGGAAGATGTTGGTCTAAGTGCTCTTTTGCAACTAATCCCGACAGATCACAACCCACATCCCACTCATGTAGCAGCACCATTGAACTCCTTGCAGACAAACCACTCCTGCATTTCCAGAACGGAAGCAGATGAACTACATCTGCTTTAGCAGTAGCGTGCCTTACTGACTCCGATTTCGACTTCTAAGAATGCAAACTGAAAGTTAGTAGGGAACAATCATCAATACTGGGGACTGCATTAAGACTACATTAAACTTTGTCTGAGAAAAGGATTTGTGGCAATTCAGTCAGTGCCTGGTGCAAGTGTTTGATGTAGCGATAATAAACCATTATGACCTATAATTTATATTTTGCCCACTGGTTTTAAAAGGAATGTTATCTGTCTACATGAGGATCACACACTATGGAAGCTGCATCTGTGTGTAGTTACTGAAGACTGTAACGGCAGTAAATCTCCAGCAGAGAAAGAGACGGAGCCTTATAGATTCAGACATCCACAATCTGAATGTTGTTTCAAAAATTAAGGGCACATACGATATTGCTGTATTAATATGCCGGAGAAAATAACCAGGGGTAGAAGGGAAATGGAAACAAGAGTATGTTTCAGGTTGGAAAGAAAGGCTTCTGTACCCTTCTGTCTCTACTATCTGCTTTACTGATAACTTTATCCTCCCAGCTATCAAACAAGACAACGCAGATTTATGTTTTGTTTTGTTTTAGCTTATAATGGCCACCATACAACAGGGCATCGGCAGAGCATAAAGCACACCCACTTAATCTTTCTACCACAACATATATTAAGCGTACATCTTATCATACAATTTTGACAGTCCCTGAGAAACAGAAGTCCCTATTTTCCCAGGCTCCACCAGAGCGTATGGCCCACACAGAACACACTGAATACGCAAACCTGCAGAGGAAGATTGTTTTAAGGTCTGGAACTCACAGCAGGAACCAAGCTAAGTTCAGTTCCACTTGCAAGCCATAAAAGCATGGGTTTAAAAAAAGTGCAGCAGTATCTGGTGTTTGATATCTAACAGTATGCAACATGTTTATGACATGTATTAGGCTACAAAATCTGAGTTCATAGCCTGGGACAACAAAGCAGAACTCGGCTCTGGCATATGTAGTGGGAAATAGAAAGGCATGTCTCATAGTGTAATGGATATTGCTGCTCCCTCAAGAGCTTGAGCTGCATAGAGCAGGTGGTTCAATGAAAGACATCAGCACTTTGGAAAAAATTAAAATACAATTAAATCAGCAATTAAATAGCAGCTGGTTTAAATAAGAGTCAATTCAGATTAGGGTTTACTATAAGAACAACTCAGTTTTGCAGAATTATTTCTCAGAACTTAAAGGGTAAGGAAGTTTGGACAAAATACGTAGCGAGTAACTAAAACTGTCTCGTCACACACCACTGAGTTAAAAAGGGTACAAAAATCATGAAATCTAGATTATGTATCACTTTCAAACTACTGTAAAAGTAGTCTGATTCCAAATCGGACAATCAAGTCCCACGGCACTTTTTGTGGTCTTAAAACAGCTTTTCCCTAATTTTCAAAAAAACTGATCTCTCCCTCACATTAAGTAAAATAACCACAGAAGCAACAAGAGAAAATATCCAAGTATATAATGAAAAGAGGGAAACATACCAACATACACAGCAACAAACCAAGCCTTTTTTTGGGGGGAAGAAAAAAAACCCTGCTTTAAACGGTAGGACTGTCTCCAGGAAGAACAGGAGTTACTTGCCAAGCAGGAAATCATGTCAATACCAGCTATTCTTAATCATCATGGTCTCATGCAGTGGAGAAAATCTAGTCATTTTACCAAGTGAACACCAACTCTTACTTTCATACCTCAAAGTCTTCTCCTCCTTCCCTCCCCGCCCCCTCCACTTTCTCTGCAGAAAATACTATATACAAAGCCAAATGGTGGAAAACATTTGTATTTGAAAAGATTTGTTGGCTTCAGGTTTTTTCATTTGGTTGGGTTTTTTTGGTTTGGTTCGGTCTGATTTTTTCCCCCCATTTTTATCATGAAGTGGAATTAGAAGGAAAAATTTTGTGTTATACGAGACATGAGAGTTTGAATCAATTCAGTCTATCCTGAATTAAATTTTGGGTTAATCTTCCAGACTTGTGAGTTTGTATCTAATCCTCTAGATAGCAAAGATACAAAAGAAAACTGGTGTCCCATGTACAAAAGTCAATAATCCCATACAGAATATTTTCCAAGAAACGCATTTCCAAAATGCAGCTAACTGCAACTTTCAACCACAGTACACCTGATCAAAATCCCACAAATTATGATATAAAAGAAGGCAAAATAATCCCAGAATAGCAGCATGCTGATTTACCTAGAACAGGAAAAAGGGTTTTAAATGAGGAATTACACTTCCTGCACAGTGTTCATTTAGGATTAGAAGACAATTTGGTAAACATAATGAAAAAGGGCACTGCAACTGAACCAAACCCTGCCACCCTTCCCTTCCATGCAGCATGCTCTATGGGTCACTCTCCTCCCAGAGGAAAAGTAATCTAAGCTACCTCCATTGAATTCCGCAATGTGCTTAGGTGAGAAGGAAAATAAGGAACAGCTCTCAGGCTTCTCTTTCCCATAACACAGCCCGAGACACGATCAAGCCTTCCATTCCTCTGTGCTGGAGTACTCCAGAGGTTTCAGTTCTGCCATCAGTCAATTACTGAAAAGCCAAGGCTCTGTTATTTAGATAAATGCTTTAAAAAACAGTTTAGTTTCTTAAATTTTTCAAAGTTTCAAAGCCCCTATACAAGGCTGGTAAGCAAGATTTTTAAAGATATACACTGTGGTTGAAAAAAATCTGAAGTACTGCAAAAAATTCTCTTAGGTATTGGACTATTATCAGTTAAATTTCACTTTTAATTAAAACAAAATAATTTTTCACTCACTTATGGGGAGTACAAGAAAGCATAAAATTAAGCAAAGGCAAATTATCTTGTTTTGCATAAGATTTAGTTAAAATATGAAAGGCTAAAGTCTCATCACTTAAGTATTTGAGCAGTTCTGCTGAAGGACTACTTGTGCCCTACATAACAGAGATTAAAAATTTAGTTAAATTTTAATTCAGCTGCCTTTCCAAAACGTGTTATCATGGTGTCATGTAACATGAAAGAAAACAGAATGCATACATAAGCATACAATTTTGGCATCTGCATGTATACACATATTGTGCAAATCAAGATCAGTTATACTTGAAAAATAACCACACTTACCTATTAATGTAACTTAAAGCAACATAGGTTGGCTGCTGAAGTTCTTGTTTCTCTAATACACGCGGGTCTGTATCTAGAATAAAAAATACATACACTGTATTATGTTTTCTATATTTACATTGAACCATATGGGACTGTACACTGCAAAGTAACATAAGCAAAGAAAAGCGATATAAAATAGCTCAACCCAGTTTATCCATATAGAGTATGCTTAGCACAGCACAATCATTTGTTCATTCATTCATAAACACAGTATTGCATTACTTTACACAAGAATTTGAAACATCAACAGTGATGTAATTTCCAACTGTCACACAAGCTTTCACAATCCCCCTCATAAATATTAGTTTTCACTGCTTTCCATGATTTAGTGTTAAAAAGGATCAACCTTTCTTCTTTTTTAATGTAGCTATTTCTAAATATCGTTGACACATTTTTAGATGTTTTCAAGAGTGATAAGATCTCTTAAGATGGGACTTGATACTTTTCTTCTGCATCTCTGAGTTTTGCCTTCTCCCTTCTCTACAGCTTATTTTCTGAAGCTCTCAATCAGAAAAGTCATACAAAAATGCACTTGAAGCAAAATGCTTGCCAAACAGAGCATTGCCCACCAAACGCCCTGAAGCAAACATAAACCAATTCCCTCGAGTGCGTTCACTCAAATGAATGAATATGTTTTCAATCACTGTTTTCATTGTCCTTTTCAGTTAAGTTTTGCTTTTATCTAACAAAGTAGTCTTGGTTTAAATTTCTGAAACCAAAACCAACGGAGTATGCCCATAGTTTACATAGTTTCCTTATATAAAAAAATAGGATTATATTGAGGTTCCAAATACAGCCTTGCCCTACACTGTAGAAATACACCTTTAGGAGCTGAGCATAAAGAGCCTTCAAAAGTTCCCAATGGAAAATTTGCATGATGCCTGTGCAGATTATAGTCATTAACAACATACTTCATGCATTACTTTAAAAGCAATTCTGGGTGCAACTTCTGCATTTTAACTATAAAGAATGCAAACTGCTTTTACTAAATGGCTCTCTGTAGCACTGCTGCTATCCATCTTTTATTTATGAGAAGCATCTACTTTGTGTTGGGGGGAGCAGAGAGGAACCTCAAGCAAAACCCGTATTTAGGATTGTTCTTGCTTTGTCCTACAACTTTAAGCATTGCTAATCTTTAAAAGTTTATTACCTTGATAGCCACATTTGTTTGACCTGATCGGTTGCTTCTGGCGGTTTTTGTGGATTTTGTACTGTTTTTAAAACATAATACAAGTATTTTGAAATCTGTCACTGCTGCCCTGCCTTGAGGAAGATTTTTAACTACACTGAATGGGGACTGTGCTTGAGGTAGGTCCTTTTGTCACACCACTGCCCGAAGCTGATAATGTCTTTATTCAGTGAGCAGGGGATCCCCTGTCCCACTCCCTCAAAACTCAGACTGATTCTAATCTTTCTTCCTACATCTGCTCCTGCAAAGCTCAGGCTCCAGGATTTGCTGACTTGCCTTTATCGGAATGTCCCTAAAGAGATAAATACCTTTAAGGAAGTTCAGAGAAGAGGGATAAAAGCACAAGTGTCAATCCAACCAGCAACCCCAAGCTTCTTATCCTTAAAAGGAGCAGATCTTGCTGGTGCCTGGAGAAATTCTGCAGTAATTACCAGCATACCACGCTCATGCTCTGCTCCCTATTGAGCTAACCAAAAACTGCAAAGCATCAGTTATCTTCCGTGTTATCTTTGCAATTGACTTCTCTGATGCAAAATTAGGGTCACGCAACACACAAAGATCTTTTACTTGCCTCTGTTTCTACAAAACCCACAGTCATTTAGCAGGCCAAGCATACAACTGCTGTCACGGTGAGCTCCGTTAGATTTACACCTTGGCAGTGCACGGCCTGCTGTGAAACTGTCTCGATCCAGAATGTCTTCAGAGCATTAATCCCAGCAAGGACCATCTGAGAGCTACCTCAACACAAGTTTAGGCATCTGTGGTTAAACGACTACGTCTCTATTAATCCAGTTCTTAAATGGGATTAACCTCCATCTATAAACAACAGTTTCTGTGACTGAAGAAGACAAAATTAGGGCTGGTTTACATCAGAGTGCTGCATGTATCCGTGGGAGAGGACAAGGCAAAGCTTTAATGAAGAGTCTACCACCTTCCTGCTGCTTGCCAGCACTTCACCGTAACACCAGCTGAAGATGAAAATGCAAAGACAAAAACCAAAAGCCCCATAACTTTCGTAGGATGACGTTATCAAAGCACAGAGAAATTTGCCTGCTGGCACCTGCACAAATCAGAGTCCCATCTCTCAGTAGGGCTGCCTGACACATGAGGAATGCAGAGTCTCTTATTCAGTATATCTGGCCCTTCCCCTACCATGTATGCCTTCACATGTATTTCAAGTCAATTGTGTTGTAGAGCCCAATTCCACCAAAAAATAATCCAGGAGGTGGTCGAGAAAATCTTGTATGAATTTAGCACACAAAATGCTTGACAGGTTTTTATTCCTCTTGCAATAAGATTTTAGAAACCCTATTTTTTTTCTTTTTCTTTAATGACGTTATAAAAATAAAATTTTTATTTCATATAAACTACCCCAGGGTTTTGTTCCAGGTACCCCCCTCCCCACTTCACTATTAAAAGACTAAAGTGTGGGTGCTAACACCCACGAGAGTGAGTTACTCAACTAATCACCCATAGCATTAGACACCTTGTATTTCTCACATCCACAACCTGTTCCATACTGGGCAACCAGACAAGTAGTGTGAGCATGTAATTAAAGCTAAGAGCATAAATTGCACTGCACCATCTTTGAATTACTCAGACGAAGCCACGCATTTTCTGTGGAGCATATTCTAACAAAATGAATCCCTGACTACTGAACCAAGCTATGATTACTAAATCACCTCTCTCTATGCAGGAATAACTTGCAGCGTGAAAAAACTGCAAAATCCTAACCTGGTGAACTATTTTAAAGACAGTAAATAATAAAAAAGGCATATGCATCCTGTGTAAGTACAGTCTTCATCAATTATATAACTTTATTTTGCATGAGTATTTCTGCACAAAAATACATTCCACATCTTCATTATTATATAATGGAGCCGTAAGTTTTGCCCTAGAGGGTACAACAAAGCTACCATAAGCAACTTCACATGAGAACTTCACTTCCATAAAGTTCCTGCATTTAAATCGCTCTGAAAAATAACTTTTCACCTTATAAAGGGCACACAGAAAAGTGCTAACAAATTTCAGTGGCATTATTTTACAACCACAAGCTTTCTTCTTACAGCAACTAGGAAAGGTCACAACCACTAGGCAAAGCAGTAAAGGTAAGTCTCAGACAAAAAAATAATGACTTAAAGGAGGTAAAGTTTAAACTAGACTTCAACATCTTGAATATCATATAGCCAGTGCTGCTTTTATCTCACTGTGACACCACTTAACAGGCAGAAGTTGAGGTCAAGATTGACAAGAGTCCAGGTACTGAAAGGAGAACATACAAAATGTCCTGTTCACACACAAATGAAGTGAATGGATTTTCAATATTTTTTTTTGGTAGCTGTAATCCTCCAACTGTAGATATTACAAGTGTAGATATTACACTGAGGGGGAAAGGGGTGGTGTCCATATCTTAAGTTTGAAAAACGTGTCTTCTATCAGCCCTGCCATTACGTGAGCCAAATAGTTGCAACAAAAGCAGTAAAACAAACTCCCCTTGCCAGCCCAAGGGGGTTGTTTCTGTTTCTGTTTCATCTCAAAAAGAGTAACAAAACGCCTCAAATGTTATGAAAATAATGGCCCTGCAAAGGATTTTAAAAGCACTAAAAGTCCTATGTACAAGGACCAAGGACTTGTAGTATGATCTGTCTCCCAAGTCACTCGGAGATGGTTACGATAATCTCATCGTGTTGTGCAAGATCGACACAAGATCGCAGTGGGATGAACTGCCACCACAGAGGTCCCCCAGCTTCACAACTGGCTTTGTCAGAACATCTGTATGCACATTCCACTCGCCCACCACCAGGTTTGTAGAGTGCCTGTCTTATATTTCACTTGGCCTTGAAAACTGGCTGATATAAGTCAGCTCAGCTAATTAATTAAAACCTACACTTCCCTTGAAACTAGCTTGCTTCACTAATGATGCCAAGGCAAACATTTCTGTTGGCTTCCTCAAAAGTCTGCAATTGTTCTTAACATGGATGTAGCTTAAAAAGCCAGAAACAGATAAATTCAATGTTACTGGAAATGGTTCCCCATCCAAAACCTCCTTAACAAGAAAGTCACTAAGAATATCACAGTTTCAATTACAAATGCAGTTATTCGGGTCTTCTTATGAATTTAAAGGATAAGATCACAGACAACTATGATTTTAAAGATATTAAGATGGTCCCCTAATTATATCTTTAATAGAAAAAAAATTTTCCCTCATCTCCAAAAAGGAGGTGACGCTCTACACTTCAAAGACAGGAACACTGGAGGATAAACACCATGATTCTGCAAGAGTTTTAAACCTACTTGAGTTGAAGAACACCTTGATATTTACACACAAGTTTAAGGTTTTTTCTAAAATCAAGGTGTTAAATGCCACAAAGATGGACTACCAAAATGTGTGAAACAGATTAGAGGCCACACTCTTTCACAGTTCCAGATTAAGCTCTCATTAAACAGGTGACTAAGAAAGCTACATTCAGGCAAGTACAAACAAGTAAACACTGTATTTATTTCAGTTTTCACAGTTTCAGTGAACACTAGAGGCTTTAGGATATTTTTCAGTACAAAATTCTTCCTGTTTGGTGTATCCCAGACTTCCAAAAAATTCCTCAGCAGCAAATAGTTTATTTCCCCCATCAACTTGCCTGTAAGTGCATGAAGCCATGAAAAAAACCCCTGAAAGACACAGGCCACATAAATATTACAAGAAAGTAATGAAACTGCAGTCTTTTTTGGCCTGCTGGTTCTCTACTAGCACTCCGCTGCTCCTCAAACAAGGCCTGTGTACTTTCCACTCAGCAACTGAATGATTGCAATTGCTGCATTAGTGCAGAAGGATAACGGAATCCAAAGCCAAGGTAAGGCATCATAGGTCACAATCCAAAATTTAAACTACTGTGGACCTCTCCTAAAGCCTGCAAGCAGAAAAAGGTTAGCATTAATCTTAACAACTGCAAATTACGTATTACGCATGTAGGCAAGTGGTTAGCAAAAAGAAATATCAAACAGAAGATTTATTTAAATGAAGGCTGCCTCAGGGAAAAAATTGCCAACGAGTATATATTGGGAAAGCACATAGGCAGCTGGAAGGCACAGAAAGCAGCATCTGCTGACTTAACGCCCTGGTTTAGCAAACACTGGCCTCTTCACACAGGTACCCGTCACAGGAGAGTGAAGCAGTCTTCATGAAAGTTCCTGAAGAAAATGGGAATTTGTAGAAACTGGCTCTTCGTAGGAAATGCATGCCGATCCCAGGGACACCACTCCAGCGTTTCACCTTCACTGAGTGTTCTGACTAAGAAGCAGTCAGGGGACATCACCGCAACAGGGACTGCATAAAAATGGGGGTCACAGAAGTTCAAAAGCTGGCTGCTGAAAATCAAACAAAACCTCCAAGAACACCACAACGATCTGCATCCATTCACTGCTGCAGACCAGCACATGTGAAACTCCATTTTATAAGACAAACTCTGTGAGACACAAGAACCCAGAGCTTTATCGTACAAGAAAGTGGTATCTTGCTGGGTCATAAGGCAGTATATGCTATTTCACTAATCTACGCAGAAACAAATCTGTGCTTTGGTCTTACAGCAAACAGAAGAGTATAATGGTTTTTTATATAAACAAACAGAAGAGGAGAACATTTTTATATAACGCTATTACTAAGCAATCCTGTTTCATCCTTCCAAGCTGCCACTATTTAATTCAGACTGAACTCTTAGAAGTAAAGGCCATCCCTTACCTCCCATTGCCCAGCCAAATAGGGTTCTGATTACAGCTTCACATGTACTAATTTAATGCATAATTACTAAAAAGATTTCAGGTTAAAATGGTAGCTCAGCAACACAATTGAGTAGATCATTTGACATTTTCAGTTTTTAATTTAAAAACCAAATAGTCAAGTAAAAGTAAACACAAAGATTTGCAAATCTTCTGAAAAGTATCTTTCAAATGTGATACAACAATATGTAAGAAAAATATATTTCAGATACGAAAAACAGAAAAGAGAAAGAATGCACGGAGTCCAATCACAGATTCTGAATCTTTAAAGTATTCTAATTTCTGCAATTAAGTTAATTATTGCACACTAGTAAGTGACCACAGTGCTCCTCAGTTGCTGAAGGCAACCTTTGGATCTGTCATGTTGTCTTCAAACGGGCAATTAAAGTGAAAAATGAGTGTGTGCATAACTTTCCAGTGCCATATATTACATATAAATAACACAACACACAAGTAAGAACATGACAGAAGTTCTCAGCCTAAACACTTGGTCAACTTAGCTATGCCTTCATCTGCTTATTTGAAAATATATTACTTTGCTGCTCTTGTGGTCCTTATTACAAACAATCTAATGCCTTAAGAAGAGTTTTCCCGTGACAGAAATTAAAAGAACTTTCCATCCCTCTGTCCCCAAAATAATTTGCATTAACCAAGGCTGGGCAGAATCAAATGTGGTAGGATAACCACGAGGCAGTGGACAGACCCAAGCAACTGATCTGTTCCTTTGCTCCCCAGTGGGGCAATATGGTTGACCAGAACTTGCCTGAGGTTGCCCTGAGAGTTGCTTTCTTGCTTTACACAGATTTACAGTACTGTAAACCAAGTGTGAATTTGTGAAACTCTTTATTTATTTAAAAAAAAAAAATCGCATGCTGTAAGCATCCTCAGCAAGAAGGTCACGTGCAGCCTGTGAGGAACAACATCACAGCTCCCTTCCCATCCTCACAAGGCATGTGAGCTCTCTGCGTACCACCCTGCATCCGAATCCCCTCTCTCCGGCATAGCAGCACAACTAGCATCCTCTCTCAGCAGAGAAATTCAAGCTGTGGCCTTTCCCAGTCCCATTAGAAGCTGGGCTGATTACAGAGATACAAATAGTCCACATGTACCTCCTCAGACCTCTGGCACAGCTACACAACAGCCTACTGCCGCTTCAGCCTGCTGTTGCCCCTGGCAGAAGGGATGGCATCCAATCAACCAGTTTTTAAGCCAGCTCCCATGCACCCCCTCCTCCAGAAACCCAACCAAAACTCCAGCAGCAACTATGAAGCAGGGAGCTGCGTAGGAGGGTATAACCCTAATTCATTACGAGAATATTACTGCGCACTGCGATTGCAGACATCCTCATCATATTCTTGGTAGCTCACGTCTCAGAATATAAAAAGTAATGCTGTAAATCAGGTACTTAATTTCTATTCAAACGGAATGTAATTGCTGATAACTAGGTGCAGAGCTACAAATGTCAAAAAGGCATCTTGTGATCTTTCAGGTGTAGTGATCTGCAAACACAATTCATGTGCCGCGATGCTTTTCCACTTATTATGTTAATTAGTTTTTATTTGAAACACACAATTATTGCTGCAACCAAATGCAATAATTAATCATTACTTTTAATAGGTAAAATATTCATTAATCAAATCAACAGGAGATCAGCAGAGTGCTGGAAAGGTCCTTCAGAGAAGGGGGGGGGGGAAAGTTTGCTGGACATTATTTTACTTTTTAAATTGTGAGATGTATTCAACGTTTAAGCATTTGAAATGCTAACATCTTGCTTGCAACTTCTAAGTGCAAATATACTTAATGAAGCTTGAAATAGAGAAAAATTAGAATGTCATTTTCAAGGAATTTCCCAACATTTAATTCAAGTCAAATAATCTCATGAGATGCCACTGGAGAGTGTTAAAATAAAAGGTCCATTCACAGTTAACAGTCAAGCACACAGGACATAACATATATTATTAGTAATCTCTAAAATAATCCCATTTTAATAATGAAATGAGTATTTTTATTCCTCACCACGCTACGATGCTTCTTTTGTCTAAGAGTTTTAAAAACTCATATATGGTGGAAAGGCACTCACCTTTAATTCACCCAAATTGTGAAAGGTCCCTAAAATTAATTAAAAGAAAAAGAAGTCCAAAATTTAGGAATATTATTCTATACAGCAACAATGATAAAGCCACATTCGTGCCATGCAGCACCCTCCCCAAACACACACCCACACACCAGCATGGTGGTCTTTTTAGTCACTTTCATAGGTACCAACCACACTCAGTGCCCTCCGTGCGAGTGGCAACACCACAGCTATGTTGGCAGAGCCCTCTAACGGGGACACAGCAAGAGCACATCAAAAGGGTTCCTCTTGTTGACATAGTTGTACCACCTCCCCAGATGACACCGAAGGCCAATAAAAACACTCTGCCAGCATAGCTGTGAGCCCCCGTGGGCGAGCGGGTGTGGGGACGGCTGTCGGGGAAAGTGTTTTTCATTCCCTGTGCTGACAGACCAGAGAGAAAGGAGGAAAAGGGCTGGAGGGTGCTTTCCAACGCAGACCCAGCCCTGCACACAGGTTTTCTACGTGTTCAGTCAAAAGCTCCGTTTCCAAAATTCACACGTTTCTCCCCCATCTAAGGTCATACACATCATTACCCATTACATTTGGAAGCCAACAAAAAAGAAAAATGAAAAGCATTCATCTCGTGTTCAGCATTTTGCCAAAATTACGAGGAAATATTTTTTGGAGTTGGCAATGGATTGATTGAGGTTTGAATTTAGTGGGTTTCTATGAGAAACCAGGCCTGGCCTGGGCAAGTCCATCGGGAGGTTTGGCCTTTTTTGGGCAAAACCTGGTTAACTACTAGTAGAAGAACCATCTTTACATAAACAAGTCTGTGCTTTTTCAAATCAAGCATGTGAGGTGAGTACACACTTAAATCCATATTCTAGGATAAACAGTTTTGCATAAAGCAAGCAGTTATTTCAAAACAGCTAGTTTTCCTATTAAAAAATTGAAAATTTATAGGCTTGTGTTTTGCCTTTTTATTATTATTACTCAAAATACTCAAACCCTTGTTCTCATCTAGTTTTAATAATGAAAACCTGGCTAAACATTCCAAAATAAATAAAACATAGAATTACTTTAAATAAAAGTTCAAAATATATATCTTGACAGTTCTGATGCTTGAGGGTTTTATTTCCCAAAGTAGTAATGATCTCCAGGAGTTAAAATAATATGATTATATCCTAACTCCATGGCCAGCTAAACCACAACTGAACTTCAGTGGCACATATTTCATCTGCAAAGTTAGAAGATCTCCATTTCAGACCATCAACATAGCACTAAATTTTCAAGTGTCATTGAAAACAGGCCACTTCTAATTTTGGCTGGAAGCACTAAAATGAACCACTACAGGCGGTGCAGCTAGTATTTCACAAATTAAACCTCTTCATCTTTACCAGGAATCAAAAAGGAAAGCTTTTTACTGTAAGTTATTTACTGTGTTTTCACTCCTCTGCAAACAGTGGTTGCAGGGATTTTTGGTTTATATCTTGAGGGAGGGTTGTATTAGAAGGAAACAATACATATTTTTCCTGTGAGTCACTAAAATGGCTATAAGAAGCTTAACTTCTGGGCTACTACTTTGCACAGTCTTGTAGGAGACAGACTGGATTCCTAATTTTCACTTCCTGCTGACAGGAACAGGGAGTGCACAAAACTAGGCACCTTCTTGTAAGGAAGAGGGAAATGGCATCATTACTTGGTGTTACTCAAGAGAAGCCCACTCCAGAAGACGGCAGCCACGGCTGGTGGAGCCAGAGGCTGCTGAAGCAAGGACAGGAACCGGCTGCGTAAGTATGCCAGGTGCTCACATAACCTTTATTTCCTGAGATGTCTTTTCCAAACGTCATTTGGACGTGCTATGACTTATACAATTTTATTTAATTGGAAACAACTTCACCACGGGTATGCCTTATCCATGACCACGAACAACTCTACGTTTGTCACTAGTGCTACGCATGAAAAATTCAGCAACAAGCACACCCCACAGGGAACAAGCAACACACACGTCTTGTATCTGTACGTTTCTTGCAGACAGGTAGGGTTTCTCTCTCTCTAAGAGGAAGGCATCATCACTGAAAAGAGCAGGTTCATTTTTGTGCTCTACTGTGTGGCAAAACGTCTATTTGTCTGAAAACAAACAACTATTTTTATTTAGGTTTATTGCATCTCTTCTATAGCACCTTTTTAAAGTTTAATATTCCATCACTGGGATAACAAGGCCTGGTATGTTAGAAATTCTTAAAGTGCTGTTACCCGTAAGCCTTGAGCAACAAGACTATTTTGTTTGCCCTTAAGCACTAATGGTGGAGCAGACCCTCTGCACTTTTGTACCTTTGATAGCTGCTCTTCACATTATCTTTGAAGAACTAGGAAAGTGAAATGGATTGTTTCACCTAACTACATTACCACCTCAGGTTATTTCACCTAACTACAGTTAGCACCCCAGTAGCAGTATTTCCAGCCACTGGAAGCCAAGAGTGTTAAGGGGTTTGGTGCCCTCCACTGACCGACATCTGGCCACCTCGGTCCAGCTCCTACAGGCCAGGAGCTTGCAGAGCAGGGAAGAGGTGAAGTCTCCCAGCTTGACTCAACCTGGATCCTGTAATTTGCTGTCTTGGCGCAGTGGTCTGAACTGATACAACACAAAGATAAAAACCGAGGTTTTACCCTCACCCAACCACTCATGAGCTGAGGCTTGCGGAGGGATGAGAGGAGACATTTTCTGTCCCGCGGAATGCTGTGCCAGTTTCCTTTGGTGAGAAAACTGCAAGGTTTTCAGCTCAGCCAAATGACTTTTTCCTCATCATTAAGCCCACTGCAGATTTTCCTCACGCTGACTCACCCCGATGTGCCTTTGGCTGGGGCGGCAGGGCAGGAGAGCTGCAACTCACGGAGAGGAAAAAGCCACTTTTAACTCCGAATCCAACCAGCCAAGAAAGGGAAACGCCCTTCCCACAACGGGCAGCGGCGGCTGCCCCTTTGCGCGGAGACACAAGAAATGCCTCGTACAGCGTCCTTAGCAGAAGATTAAG
Source organism: Chionis minor (assembly GCA_013398295.1). Classification (NCBI taxonomy): domain Eukaryota; kingdom Metazoa; phylum Chordata; class Aves; order Charadriiformes; family Chionidae; genus Chionis; species Chionis minor. The sequence goes on from VZSF01004285.1 coordinate 414,376, forward strand.
GAGAAACTAGACATTCAGTGAAAAAATACAGGCGGGGGCGGGCCGTTAAAGCGACGCGGATCGCTCTGCGCTGGATTTACTGCAGTCTTTGCAAATCCCCAAACCCGGCCGGGAGGAGCAAGCCGCTGCCCGCCGCCCGCCCCGAGGAGAGCCAGGCCCGCCGCGCCCCCTGGTGGCGGCGCCCTGAGCGCGGCCGCGGCCGCCGGCGCCACTCGCCCGCCGCCATTTCCCTTCCCGGGCGCCGCTGAGGTGGGGAGCGGCCGGCGGCTGCCGTTTGACAGACGGTATTTCACCTCCCGCAACAGGAGGGGCTTTTCGAGTCGTTTCTCACCATCCGAGTTTTCTCCTCACAAAGCACCGGCGGCAGCCGCGGCGCCTCCCCTGTTTTCTGGCGGGCACTGTACCCCTCAGGTGCTCTACGCCACCGGTGACGGGAAGGATGGTAGGGAGGAACCGCATTTAATAACAATAATAATAATTAAAAAATAAATCTGCTCCTGTCAGGGGAAGCCGGAGCAGTCTGTCAGAGCAAGCAACTGAGGGGGAACCTGAGGGTGACGACCTGCCACGGATACACAGGGCAGCGCCAGTGCCAGAATGTGGCCCTGGCTCTGCAATGGCAGGCCACGGTGTTCACAAAATGGCCTCCCCGACGAACGCGGCAGGTACGCTGGTTCACCTTCACCGAAAAGAGGGGTGTGCGGCAGCCTCAGCCTTTACCACCTCTCAGTACCATTAAAACATTCCTGTTAGACTATTATCCACCGCCTAAATACTAAGCGCGTCACTTATAATTAATAGTTAATAATTAATAGTGTATTTACAATTAAGACAACAGGAAGACTACTCACTAAAAAAGCTCACAAAACATTACATTCAATTCTTCGGCTTCCACGGTTTTGCCTGATCCTCAGTGTAAGCTGAGGTGTCCGTATTTCCTTAATGTTTCATGGAATAGAAAGGAAAAGAAGGGCACTGCACTTTTGGCAGGTCAAAGTGGTGCTCCGGGTTCATGCAAGTCAAGCTCAGGAAGGCTTCTCAGCAGAGAAAGCTTATTTTCTGCTCAGGAACACCTAAGAGGATCAAGCAATCTAATAAATGCACCAATATTTAATTAACTTAGGGTAAGACAAAAAATACAAAAGAGACATTTTCCTACAAAAAGTAAAATGTTTCCTTGCACAGCATTATGTACAAAGAAAACAGTTCACCCATTTTTGCACATGAGCTTGCTGTGTTTGTCTTGTAAGAATGCCGACAAGCAATGCCTCACTCCTAGCTCAGTACAGCTTCAGAAGGTAATACTGCTCTATTTCAAAACAGTGTTAAATTTACTGTATGGCTACAAGTCTGTAGGCATTTGAAAAATGGATTATTCAGCATCACCCAAACATCAGTTATTTTGCTCTTCTTAGGCATTGTAAGTAATTAGAATCAAGAAGAACTTGGAAACGGGTAGGGGGGAAAAGGAGGACATCAGTGATGTTGAAAACTCAAGCAAGGCCTTCTCAGACCATGATACATAAATATCTACCGTACATATACACCTTTCCTGGTATCTCAAAGAAAAGATGCACATTCCTCTAAACATTCCTGCTAATTTTTCATTTAATTGCTACAAAAAAGATTACTTCCTAAAGTGATGGTTTAATAACTTCTAAATTCTACTGTTACTACTAAACGGCAATTAACTGTTAGAAGTCGATAGCATTATCCATTATTACAGTAATAAATCTTAATATTATTTTTATTCTGTATTGTTCCTCCTCTGATCAACAGCTGATTATGAAATAAAAAGCACACATTTATCAAAATTATTTAAGAGGTATGATAAAATGGAGACACTTAGTAGATAAAGCTTCTGATGCCAAATTTAAGGACAATTTAAACTCTGATGAATTTCGTTCAATATTTATTTCAACTATGCTGTTACTTACCTTGTTGGAGTTATTTTTAAACACCATTTCTAAAAATTCCCTAAAGAGCATTAAATAATTTGGCCCAAAAAGGACTACCAGACTATAGAAGGACACTGGCAACTTTAAAAATAGTAATTCTTTCTCAAAACATATTTCAATAATATTCACACAAATGTAATTGCACATAACATTAGAAAAATAACACCACCTTTCCAAGTATGCTGCTACACGCAACAGCGCATAGTTTCCCATCTGTTTCCATCTTCTCAAGAAATAGCCTAAAAAGTTTAACCAAAATATTTAAAATGTTTCTATCAAACACTTATTTCAAAAGGCTTGGCCTATTAAAAAGCTACATTTTGAGAGGAAGAGCTAGTTTGGTTTGCTATTTCTAAACAAACTAATAAAAGAATGCAATTGGCAACAAAATCTTTCTCCAGGTTCAACAGACACCTGCGTATCAGGATCAGGACAACACCTGCATTCCCGATTAGTTCACGATATTTAGCTAAAGTTGTTTTGAACTGTCTTTGTATTCAGGACTAGCATAAGAGTAAGAAAGCGGGGAAGCTGGATTACAAGAGAAATTAAGACCGCCAGCAAGAACACTGCCCTCCCCCAAAGCACTTTCCCTGCCCCTGGCAACAAGCTTTTTCTATTCCCTACTCTCCCGTTTATAAATACATCTACTAAGGCTAAGTGAAGTATCTCTCTTCTCCATTCAGTGTGGATTTTAGCAGCTTTTAATATTCATTCCTTAATGCAGTGTCAGTGTGCTCAACCCTTGCTCTACAGGGTGGTATTGATTTGCAGTGAGAAGCAGAAACGCCTAGTAACTCCTCTATAATTTATTCTAGCTCTAAAGCTTTTCACTACAGTCAGTAGACTACCTAATAGCCTAGTCAAAATGAAGACAAATATCTTCCATGACAGAAAACTGCTGGGAAGGTGGCATGAATTAAAGAGTATGGAAATAAACACCTTAAACAAACCACCTCAGCGGGAGACTGACATTGTCTGTCTGCCAATGAACTGCAGACAAGATGCTTAGAAAAGCCCCATAACAAAGAAAAAGCTGCATATTGTTCGAAGGTTCCCATGTCAGCACCACCCCTGATGCCAGAAACATTAATAACTTTTCTTTCCCATTTCTTCTTCCTGGGGAGGAGAAGGGAGTTGAAATCAAAACAAACAAACAAAAGTATCTTAAAAAAATTGCTTTTACTGCTATCTGTCCATGCCAAGTGCTAATGTAAAATGCTGGGGTTGAAGGTTTCTTGTTTTTGTTTTGAAATGGGTAAGAGATTCCTGTAATTTGGCTGAATTGTAAAAAGCTTCAGACACTCCTTACCAAAGGCTCTCCACTGCATCTGCTCAGAAGCCAAGCTTGCCAATTTGATGAGGTAATTAGCCTTGCTTATATCTTTTCCTAATTATATCTACCTTTTTCTCCTTTACATACTTGGAAACGCTTTACTAAATTCAGTAACAATTCAATGTACCAGACCAACAGCTGTCAAAAAATGTCCTTGGTATTGCTTTGGTAAGCAGAATTTCAATATGAGCAGTCAAAATCGAAGATTTTCTCTTGTTGCATCACCGGGGTAAACAATTTCCAGCTTCCAAATCTGAAGGCATGTACTGGCATATCACTCCAATACAAGATGAGACCAGAATACTTCCAATAACCCATTGCAATCTGACTTGAACAGAAGTAAATCTGGTGGAGTAGGCTGTGGAAGGACAGCACAGAAAGGTACAACATGCTCCAACATTCCTCAGTCTAAATCACCAGTGGACTAGGACGGCGGAGGAGGACAGGAGTCAGACTGGCACTACAGTCATGATGCAGCCTGAGGTAGTGTCTGCTGGAAAGACAACAGTCCATTCTCTATGTCCATGCAATAAATGGCCTCTCTGCAGCTACCAGCTAAGATTATAAATCAGCATGTTTTGCAATATTACAAGCCACTCCAGCTGCAAAGGAACCCAGACCATAAATTCTTTTCAATGCACCTTTGAACAGCATCAGGCAGTGGCGAGGCTTTCCTGAGAATGTTAGACAGCTGTAAAATACCTGCTTCAAATTTAGTTTCTATTACAGGAGATGGAAAAGGCCTATTTAATCAAGCCAGCAAGACCCATGAGGAAAAAAATTCAACTCTTGACAAAAGGTTTTAACTGTTTCTTAAAAAGACTACATTTTATATTATATCTGATGTTGTACTGAATCAAGTCAAAACCCCGGGTTGAAGAACATCTCCGGATCTCATCTCCCCATTGCTATTAATGCCTGTCAACAGTGGGGATACAGTTTGAGGTACTTGTCAGAAAGATCAGCATGCTATCTAGAGGTCTGGCGTATCCACACACTAGCTTTTCCTCACACAGGCATGAAAAAGGTCATTGCTAATCAGTTTCTTTTCTCATACGAAGTCAAATCGCTCCAAATCTCCAGCTGATCACTTAATTTACCAAAAAAGAGAGCAGACTACTTTTTCTACAACTCAACAGCAGCTGTAGCTCCCCTCATGTGTTACTTATGCAAATTGCATCTCTGCTGTACACTAGACCTGGTTATTTAAGAGCAGGCTTGGAGTGGAAGGGGAAAGAAACATTGTAGTATCTGCCATGACCATTAAAGAATCCTTGAATTCTCTGACTAACCATGATCAATAGCTGCAACTATTGCTCAGTGCTTTTATTGAGACTTGGACTCTGAATATGAGAAGAGCAGCATGTTATGAAATCTGAATGGATGCCATCAGTAAAAGAACCACAGTTAATCTTCTTTAAGTCCAGTGACGCTCAACATGAACCAAGAAGGGAGCCTACTAGCTAGCTCATTGTCTGGAATAGTGGACTTGGAGACAGTAACAAGCATGGAGCTAGTAACAAGCCACAGATCTCTAAGACAGGACCCCCAAGAAGTGAAGCAGATGTGACAGTTTCAAGCACTCTGTTGAACAGATTGGGAGATGACATAGAATACTATATTATTTTCTGCTTCTTACAGCAAGTCTGGACACAGTCCTGGTCCCCAGCATAACCAAGACATTTTAGATCTTGTTTTCTGTCCAGGTATAAAGACCTTCATACAACAATGTAACAGCTTCATTTCTCCAGGTTTAAAGCAAAGATGAAAAACAATTGTCATGAGGCGACTGGAAAAACATTGCACACGAATTATTGTTTTAGCCCACCATCAGCAATGGTAAAGCTTATCTTAAAGAAAATTATTAAGTACCTGATTAAGTACCAAAGTTAATTTTGGTCCAAATTTTAAATAACAGAGTGCATGTTCTGCATGGGCTAGGATCAAAGGCTACAAGTTTCATTTCCAGCTCAGCCACAGACTGCCTAACTGTCCTGAAAAACGAATTTTTTTGCTCAACTCACTTTTTTGTTTTGTTACACCTCAACCCTTCTGTTTGCTGTGGATAAAACAGAATGAGATTCCTTGTGCTACATTATGTTTGCTGGCACAACTAAGTATCTACAGTCAGTGAGACATGAGCATGACTGCATATAAAAATCTTGCCATAAACACACTTCTTTTCACAGTTCCAACAAAAACAAAATGCCATTTGCCTACATTACTACCAGTAGTATTAAGACAGTCATACTTTACAGTTTACCACTCTAAATAAAGACACAAAGAACTTAAGCTGTAAGGTACAATCCTGAGGAGAAAATGCAAGACATTCTATGTATGTAACACTAGTCACTGCCTGCATCCAAACATAGAAAGATCTGTAAGTACTCGGAGCCACCAAAACAGAGTGATCAGGGTGGGTGGGGAGGACGACACCCAAAACCACCACTACCACCCTGAAAATCAAAAAGAAGCACTCAGTTTGAGTTTGCTGTTATGTTCCTGGCAAAATGTCTGCTGAAGCACTGCAGAGAATTTTATAGGCCTAGAGGAGACACTGAAGAAATACAAACAAATCAATGAATACCAGCAGCGAGAGATAAACAGTTTCAAATGCTTCATACAACTAGAATCACTTTGCAGCCAGATTCATTGCCAAGATGAAGACTTAGAAAGCTCCTGTCAGACTATGTCCAATTACTGTGCTTTATGAAAACACAGGGGATACAGTACTCCTTGATGAGAAAAACCAGTGTATATATAGGCTCATCATCCTCGAGCAGAAAGCACTGAGGTAAGTACTAGTTGTTATGGATATGTCTGCATAAGTAATGGGTGTTATTGCATCTAACCTTCAGTTTCCGTTTATTTTGTATTGGAGGGTGTGGGTGTGTGCATAGAGATTTATGGTTTATGTTATAAACTTTCATCTGCCACAAAATCCTGAAGTGTTCTTACATCGTGTGACTGAAAAAATACCTTCAGGTGATGAGTTTACTGTAAAACCCGAGGAATCAAATATGATGGTATTTAGAAGATTTTTTAAAAAGGCACTGCTAATTGTTCTTTTAATCAACTTGCATATTGCTCAGAAGTTTAAGAACTATTCTTTTATAAGCAATGAATATAAGCTGTTTCTGAGTACACACAGTTAAATGTGAATACTTTTCATGACAGAACAGATACACAACTCATTTCTGTGTTCCTTCTGTCAACTGACCTCTTATGCTAAGAGCTGTTTTTCTAGTTCTAATGCTATACTGGGGAAAAAACCCCCTACCATCATTGATGACCTCACAGTTACTACATGAGGCACGCAAAATCCAGACATACCATCATATTCTATACATTTTCCTTTGTATACATAAAAGACAGGAGGAAAGTTTCTAAGGACTAGAAGAATCAACTATCAGACAAAACTCTAAATCAGTTTTTGGTATTGAGACCCCCTAATATAAGATATACATCTGAAACCAGTTGTGTGGTTTTGTTGTGGTTTTTTTGTTTGCTTTGGGTTGGGTTTTTTTGAAGTAAATTGTAATTTCAGCAAGAAAATTCATAGTTACTAATAAAAGATAGTCTGTGTTCTAAGCCTTCCTGTTAGATGGGTAAATCTGACAGCTCCAGAAAAAGCTGATTTGTGTTTTTAAACAAAAGACACAACTTTCTTGGTCCTATTTAGGTAATAATTTTAAAAAACCCCAAACACATACACACATACATATTGATCCCAGCTTGCCAGATCTGGAAATAAGTCAAGTGAAAAATCAGATTCCTAGATTCTTATCCCAGTGAAGCCAACTTCACAGATTTGACTTACCAAAACTGTGTATAGAGTCTGGAAGCTATGAGCCTACAAAGCTCAAAGATAACGATTTGAAAAGCACTATAATGAATTAAAACCTTGTCTTGTTTCCTTGGACCTCCATTCTCCTTTAAACCCAAGCTTGAAGAACTTTTCCTCCTCTCCTTCACTCCTCACCTGTCAGCAGTCCATAAAGGTAGTTTGTGCTTATGTGCATGTTTTGGTCAGATGCAAACAGAGCAATGAGACAAAGTCTTCCATTCTGTCTTCCAATACTTGGAGCTCAAGAGGCTCCAGCAGCCTACAAGAAGAGTTGAAAGGAAGTCATCTTTCAACTTCTTCAACAAACAGCCTTTGACAACTTGAATTCTTAGAAATTTTTGCTTCTTTACAATCTCGTAACAAACATCTACTATGTTAAAACAACAAACAGTTTTCAGAGACCTGTAACCTGGCCAAATTTGAACAGTTTTCATCAAAAAAAGTCCTCTTTACCCTCAGTTCTGAAACTTGTTGCAAAACAGAGATACGGATCATCTAAATGAAATGGGAGTCCTTTCTTTAACATTAGGGAAACACATTTTTTCCAAATTTTCATTAAAAATCACATGAAAGCTTTTATTAAAAATTACTAACAAAGAACACGTCCAAAAGCAGGCATGGAACACAGAACTGTCAGTCCAAGTGGTTTAGATGTGGAAAGGATATAATTAAAAACATTTTTGAAATGGAAAATGGAAGTTCATTGAGAGGTCTTACCACAATTTCTTTACAGATCTCAGGTGGCTCGGTATTCTAAAAGTTATCTGTTGAATAGGCATAGAACAAGGAACTGTCATAAACAGTCCTGCCGTCAAAACAAGGGCACCTTGACAACATGAACACAGACGGAGATACTATCTAGCAGAACCTTTCTTTGTTCTGCTCTTCTAAGTATTTCTTTAACCCCTCTTCTTTACTTTGAAACAAGAGTGGAGAGAAAAACCTGACAGATAACTTTGCACCTTACCTATTTAACAGAAGCCAATCTTTGAAAGGGAAAACTAAACCCTTCCCAGTTCTGACTTTCCCAGCTTAGTTTGTGCCAGCCTCTGGCACCATCAGCATTTCTTTCTTGTACTATTTTTCCAAATTTCCTTCAACTTTTTGGCTGCTCCCCGAGTTTGTTTTTTTGCAAAGCCCGTAATTTTTGCAAAACCCATACACACAATCTGAAACATTCTTTGAAGTATGGAGTCAGCAAAGGGAATCAGTTCAGACCAAAAGGACAGCAACTTCTTACATATACATGTTTTCACCTTATTTGATGTCTATTTTGTCATCACAATCAGCTGCACTACTTCTTCTTCTGCAATAACAGGATCAACTGAACGCCTTCTAATACAAGTCCTGCTATTTTTAAAGCTTCCCAAATAATGAGACAAGTATGGAAGTAGCATTTTGAATAGGAGTTTTGGCTGCATTAAGAGATTTAGCTAGGAACCAGATCACCTCTGCAATTCCAAATTTATGGTACATTCTTCAGAAAAGTACTTAACTCCAATATACCTCTTACGTCAGCCAGTCAGAAATCAGTAGCAAAAAAAAAAAAAAAGATTTCTGTTTTTGCAAAAATCATTGCTTCAACTAAAAAAGCATTCTTTTAACAGTAAGTTTAGTTGTGTATTTTAACAGTTTATTTATTTGCACCAAAAAATAAAAATCCTAAAAACCTAAAAACTTCTAAAACTAGCTCAAAAGCATCAAGAAATTTTAAGCTCGGAATGTCAGCCTACTCAAACAGAACTCCTGAAAACACCAGTTCCAGAAGACTAGTGTATCTTCTAGCTGGAGGTAAATTCTTTCTCTCTCATCATGGTGAGTAACACTGAAACAGTTCTGCCATGTTTTTAGCAGTATCAGGCCATAAGGAACTTCTCACTCCATTGCATAAGCAGCAGCATTTCTTCCCCCCAGCCACATCTCACAACTGTTTCTGGGAGGATTCCCAGTTTCAGGAATTGGTACATTCAGTCTTGCTATGCCTGGAACTTCATGCACCCAACGAACTACTGGCATTTGGCTCCAAGCTCAACCAGAAAATACTGCTGTATGTGAGAAGTGCTATAACTCTTGTTTATTTTACCCATTCTAATGGGTTAGCTCTGTCTCTCTTTCACTCCCCTCCAACCTCATTATAGCAGCTATGCAACAGTTTTTTTCATTTCAGAGGAAATGCGAAAACCAACAAGAGATGGTCTCCAAAACCAAAATTCGTGTCTGTATTTGACCTGCCAAATTAACAGGTACTGTCACCAAAAGACAAGCCAGACATCTGAACTCTCAAATACTGCTAGGACAGACAGCAGCTGGCCTGTTCAGATGAGCAACCAGTCTTTTGAGACCTCAGAAATAAACCACACAAAGTGCTGGACGGGAACAAAAGGTACAGTAACAGCGTGGAAGAGCTGGAGTCTACAATAAGAACACAAACATGGGGAAAAAAAGACTTTCTGAATTTAATAATTTTGCAAAGCCAAATTTAACTCATAAACCTAAGCAAATTGAAGCTGAGCGTAAGATTTTATCCTTCATTTCCCTTGACTTTTGGAAATAACAAAGTGCATCATCCCAACTCCAAACTGCAGAACAAATTATGGAAAAACTGTTTGTACTTTGATACTTTACCCATCACAAGTTCGGAAAGAATGTAACTATGCAAATTCAATTTACAGCCTGTATACTGCATATATACATATTTATAGTGATAAATTTCTGCATGTCACATGGAAAACTGTTTCCATCTTTGTTACTGTTTCTGTCCTAGGAGGTGAGAGAGTAAGCAATACTATTCAAATCTAAAATTAACTCAGAAAATAAGAGATACAAGAAAGGAACAGGTATTTACAAAACAATTTTCCAGGTATTTTAGACAGTTATTAAGATGGATTTGTTTTATATGCTATAGCCTCTGGCATAAGCTTAGAAGAACAAATGGCTTGATCCTGCAACAGTTCTTCACACAGCTTAATCTTACTGCCTTTGAGGAGTACGGTACGTGATAAGAGGGTAAACAATGGAGGCCCTGAGATCAAGTAACTCAGACAGATATCAAAGTGAAAATACTATTAGAAGAACTGTGTCTAACCGGTTAAGAACTAGGTGCAAATAGTACTTGTTTTTGAAGACACTTGTTTTTAGCATTCTTGTGATGCATTACACCCATCTTTTGGGCTGTCTACTGCACTGGCAGTAGAACACAGAAGCTGAAGTTAGAGAATACTCTTATCAGATGTTCCCACTCCCTGAAATAATCACGGCAGTAGTGGCAGACAGACGTAGGCTGCCCTGTGGAATCAGGCACTGCCTTCCACAAACTGCAAGCCAGGCAGCACCACTGCATTACTGTTAAGTGTAGTAGAAGTTCTTCAAACAGCTGCCATAGTGGAATATAGGTAGACTGCACTGGGCCACAGCTACAGAAACAGAGCAGAGATTTTACTTTTCAAAATATTACTGCTGTCATCCAAAAGGACTCTGGGGTCAGACCTCTCCAGCAAAGCAGTCAAAAAATGGAAGCAATTAATTTGTCATTACTGAGTTTATCAGCCAGGATAAAATGAAGCGTGCAGGAACTGTACCCTGCGAAGCCTCAGATAAATGGTAATTTGCTCTGTGAAAAGTTCACGAGGCAAAAACAAGACCTCTGATACATAATACATTGTGGCTAAGAGAGGACAAGGGCGGCAGTGCCTCTGAGAAGGAGCTTCCTTCCAAGTCAGAATTCACTCAAAGTTTCAACTAAGACGAAAATTAAAATTCTTAGGTCTGCTTACATTTGTGCCAAGTGGTTGCACAGTGAAAGGTGATGCAGATGAGAACTTGCAGGAAAATGAGAGCATGTCATTATTAAGGAACAGGAAACCAGTAGCCCAAAAACTAATGTCAAGGAAATGATCATCAGGGACAACAGCTAGCCAGCAGAAGTACTGAGATATACGAGTATGCCCATAAATCTTGTGAGCTCATCAGCTATCATGACCTTGATTTCTGCATGATGTGTTTTGTCCCACTTCCATACTTTGCACTCATTTTCCACTTCCGAGGTATTCAACAGAACCATCTCTGTGGAAGTGAGAAACTCCATATATTCAGCCCCTCCATGTGGTTCACGATAGCAGGCCACAGCTGCCTGAACTCCGGCTATGGCCTTACACCTTTCAGTGCAGGATTATGACATCTTTCAACAAAGCGTTTTTGACTTTAAATGGTTTGTCTTAAGGCTCTCAGTAGAGAACTACAGGGTTTCACGAATCATTGCAAAGATGGAAATACCTGCTGTCAACAAACAATCACATCGCAACTGTTTCACATAAAACCAGAGGACAGACGTATCCGGAGTGGTCCCACTTTGCATTGCTTTACCAGTGGCCCAGAAAACAAGCAGCTGTGGAAGTTACAAGACCACACACCCCTAGATGAATAAAGTGTTTTCACTGTGATTGCTTATGTTCTTTTCGTAAAGGTTCATTACTGGAATTTTGACTATTAGGGGCACCGATCTGATTTCTGTTAGGCATCTTGCTCTGTATGTCCCGCTCCACGCCCACGTGACACAGGCCTTACTTCCACATAGGCAAAAAATGCCATATAAACAACACCTCCTTTCAGCTTGTTTGTTTTCTTAACGAACATACGGCAAATAGGTATGTTCCAGCAATCTCCGTTTGTACCGGACATTGTTTGGGAGACTGGAGAGCACCGAAGTAGTGGCACCACTCGGAGACCACTAGCAGGGATGTCTCCATTGTGAAAGCCTGTTTTAGATGCGCTAAACATGACAACTGCCCACTATTTTAGAAGAATGATGAAAGTAAACACATCATCAAGTTAGGGAGACAGAAATTAGGTTTTTCAATTACTTTATTACCTTTAAAAATACATACTAACTTCAGAGTGCTAACAATCAATAATAACCCAACTGATACAAAGTGTCTTCAACTACAGAAGTAGCTGGGAAGCACCAGAAAAAAATGCACTTCAAATTTTTCATGGTATTAGCAATGGAATCTAGTTAAGATGTTTTGACAACATAAGCACTTAGGTGCTCTGTTAATCAGCTTTTGAAACCTTGAGTTTAACACTTTGGAGCAAAATACTGTTTTCACGAACACAGCAAAATCAGATGAACACTGTTCAAGTTATTAGCCATTTTTCTTTGTTACATTTCAAAAGGCAGATCTAGGATACAGACCTAGAGATTCTAGAGTATATCCCAAAGGTAACTTCTTCAGGAAAACATAATGTTTCAGGGAGTAAGTGACAACATCCCAAGTTGTCTTAACAGAAAATGTCAGACGCTACTCTGTGCAGGTTGGTCATTTTTTTCTGGATTTAATTTTCACAACTCTTCCCCCTACTTTCCTCACATATATTCCTAGCATTTAATTTTCTTTTACAGTTCACATGCTAAGCTCCTATAGAAATCTCAAAATTATATTCAAAACTCTGAATTCCAGTGTAATGCAAAAGACTATCGAGAAAAAAAAAAAATTACTTGTAGTTCTTCACAGCTTGTGGTTTTATATATATACATATATATATATTTAGAAAGTTTTATATATGCAAGAACTTCTTTAACCCTCCTCCAAATTCACCTAGAGGTAGTACCACATGAAATAGGTTTTCTCTTTTATATGGGGTTTCTTTTAAGATTAATACCTCAAATACCCTATTTGGAGAATTTAGCACTGAGCAAACACGACCAGTTCTACAAATACCATCTGCTCTCCTTAGGAATGAGAAAACCTTTTAGGATGCTCAACAGACTTAATTTTTAAGAATCATGACGTGGAGATAACCCACCATCTGTACAAGATATTCTTAGGGTGAGCCAAATAATGTGTTCTACGCAGATTACAGAGAAATGCATATTATAAGCCACATAGTTGTAATTTAATGCAGCTAGGAGCCACATCACAGACCCAACCTGATGTTTCTCAGTAGGTGTATAAAGGAACTATGGTTTCATGTCTGAGAAGAGAATATAGTTACATAAATATGTTACAGGGTGCCCAAGGTTAAAATTATCTCAATTTCCAAAACAGTCACATTGTCAGACAAAGAGTAGTAACTTTCTTGCCAGCATCTCTTTCAAAAACATTGCTCCACATCAGAGCTCAAAACTCCACATGGAATCAAGGCAGGCAATTATTAAAAGGCCATAAGGTAAGACAGACAAAGGAGAAATCAAATTAGGTATCTGCTGCACAAGCCACAGAACGAGACAACAACAAAACATTGTCTTTCACTCCCAGATCCCTTTGTTCACTCCCCTCTCTTCATCCACTAGCATTACAATACTTTACAAGTTGAGTTGTAACAGACTCAAGACAACCATTATACTACAAGGTAAATGTATATGTTTTATTCTGATATATCACGTGACACAAGATAGAATAATACAAACACTTACTTCCCAGAGATGTTACAGAAGTAAAGCCATGATAACAGATGAGTAAGCTCCCTGTTTCCCCGTTTAAGTTATCTCATACCCATTACCATCACATGCACACAAAAATGCTAGCAAAGCTATCAACTAAAAAATGAACTCTCTCACAGCAGCCCGGGTTGAAACTCAAAGCCAGCAAGTGCCTTTGTATCAGCTTGCGATCATGCCTCCAGAGACTTACGCAGTTATTAAGTCTCTCTTCAGGTGCCCAAGGAAGTTAGAAATTCAAATGGAGTTTCAAGAAGAACAAACACATACTCCAAATCTATTAAAACAATTTAGGGACCACTAAATACAGTAATTCCCTGCTGCAATTATATTAATGATGGCGCAAGGGAATTTCACATCAAGAAGCCTCAGCAAAGTCTAATAGTAGTTAAATACATTGGAAGGCTATTAAAGGAAAACTGCATTTATTTTATTTAAACCAGCTGCATAAAAGTTCTGAAGGAGTAAGATGCAGTTATTACCATAAGCAAAGCTAAAAGTTGCTCAGATTCAATTTGTAGCCATTTTAAACTGAAATACATGCACTCAAGAGCCAAATAGAAGATGTAATTACCACAGCTCAGTTTTACTTATTTATTTAAAGTCATCCAACATTCCTCTGAAAGTCAACATTTTTTAAGGAAATATTTTCAAGCAAAACATTAATGTATTTTCCCCCAAGAGTAAAACAATTAGCACAGCAGGTTTTAATCAAGTGGTTTACATTCCCCTACCCTGAACTCTCCAACTACAAGCGTCACAAATAATATCTCTTTTCAGATATCAACAAGCTAAGAAATGCCAGTTGTAATTACAAACTTGATGAAGTTGACAAATGCATTCATAGTAACAACTGCTTCTTACCCCCATGAACTCTCATAAACCTGGGCTAAACCTAATGGATTCAGCTCTTCTGTAACCATACTCCAGCAGTTCTCCAGAGACTGTTTTGCAAATTCGCTTACACAAAACTAATTCAACAGCATCAATCTAGCAAGTTACTTATAATCTAGGAATGGTTTAGAGGATGAGATAGTTAATTCTACAAGAATTTGAACCAGGGAACTGTAAATAAAAAAGCAGTAGCCCTATTATTGATTAAGAAAGACTATAACCAGTAATTGCACTTTGCAGGTTTCCAGCAATTACATGGGAAGAGCACCATGACCTGTTTCCAAGTACTGTGGCAAATTTAAGCAGCGTAGTTGTATCCCTCAACAGTAGAATCTTACAGCACTTTAAATTCACCAGTATGTCCCCCGCTTTTAGCTTCAGAGATCAAATTATGCATTCATTCATCGTTACCTCTCAAAAGCACCTCCATAGCCATTTCTAGAATAAAACTTCTCTGACCTGAACTCATGTGAATTTATCCCAAAATTCAGCTTAGAAGATTGACTGTTTTATGAACATGAGGAAGAGCCAAACCAGTTTCCACTGGATTTACTGTATGTCACCACTTATACCTTCTGTCTCCACCTCACGTGGCCACCCTACCACCCACAGCAGTACCTCTCCTGTCCTCAGACTCTTCCCTGCTACTTCCAACGCATGCACTCTAAATCCCACATATGCTATCCTCAGCTTTCACACAGATTCCCCAAGACATCCCACTCCTTTAAATATGCAACACTATGCCTGTTACCGGCCAGGAACAGCCCTGTTTGAGCTCCATGCACACCAACTGGGAAATAAAGGGAAATTCAACAGCGCTCCCTGTCACTCACTCTGCAGAGGCAATGGCATCCCCGAGCCCCAAAGTCTGCACACAGTTTCTGGAAACTTACGATCTTTGAGATTTCAGCCCCACAGCTGAGTTGTAGCACACACCTGCCAATACATTCAAAAGCTATTAGAAGGAGATAAAGTGGCCTTTAACTTTCCTTTCTAGTGAACCTAAGAAAGTAACCAACTGCTGTCATCTTCCAGGAAGAACAATCTTACTGCAATTAAATGTGTGTTTTATTTAAAAAAAAAAAAAAAAGAAAGAAAAAGAAAAAATTTCTTAGCATGTTACCACCTCCATGGTTTATTAATTCCTCAAGCCATAAGCTTTGTAGAGAATGGAGAAGCAATGGTGACTTGACCCTAACATGGCTTCCCTTCTACTCCCCCCAACAACCTATTGCATCATAACTATAAATTCAAAAGGAGCAACATTCAAAACCTTAAAATCAGCAATAGCTTGTTCTGGCAGTCTCTTACTTCCTAAGCATCTTTGCAGCAGCATGACCGCCATCCTGGGGATGCTTTCCAGGGTGTTTGTTGTACAGTGGAAGCCCCCATTGCTAGGAACATGCACAGCAGCATTTCAGTCCTGGTGCAAATGCAGCAAGATCGCTCTTCCTTTTTTATTTTAAAAGGCAAACAGAACAGAATCTTCAACCACACTAAAATTTAAAAATTGTTCCAGCTGTTACACGTTTTCAGTCACTTTCTCTTGCTGTCCTCATACACCCGATCCCCTTCCTCTAATTACTCGACAAATATCTAATGACAAAACTGCTACTTGTCGCAAATCATTTGTAATAATTCAGCCTTTGGGTGCTGGAACGTGAAACTGCTGAGGGGGGACAAACACTCATGACACACAGCCAAGGTTATGAAGCTGCATATGATTCTTAACAGCCCTGGCATGCTTCCAGCTATGCTAGGTTAGAGAATGACATGGGAACCCACCAGATTGTTACTGAGACACCAAACAAAGAACAATTTCAAAACAGACTTGGGGAAAGGGGGCAAGCTGAACACCTAGACTGTGTGAAAGGTTATAGGGTATTTATGCCAGAAGCCACAGTAGGTTTTTTTCTGTCTTGCTTCTCTTGCTTAACACCTTCAGCTTTAGGAGCAATACACTAAGGAAAAAAAACCAACCTCTTTTTCATACCCTTAAACAGATGATAAAAGCTGTAGGAGAAGAGGGATCATAACTCGAGTTTTAAAATTCAGGTCTTGTCTACTCTAGCAGACCATGGTGACAAAGACCTAGTGAAACAATGAAACTGCAATCTGATGAAGCAGCAGAGGGAATTATTATTAAGCTCTGTTTCACTGCTTTCTTCTTTTTTCCAAATCTAATGCCTGATCAACTTTTTGGGAAAGCAATCATGTTAATGGTTCAGCAATTCAGACCCTGAGGTTAAGTACAAGACCTCACAGTAAAAATTTGAGTCCCATAAACGGTTCTCCATTAGGACTCTACCTCATATCATACCACCAGCAACATACAAGGCAGCAAAGGCAATTCAATTCAAAACAAAATTACCTGTAAGACTAATTAGTCCACCTGACTCTTTAAGGCAAACTCCTTTATGTTCTAAATTAAGACCCTGAAGCAAAGACCACTTAAAACTGTATTCACTTATTTCTTTAATATGCAGTACTTCAAGATCTACGACACGTACTACTGTTTTAAGTGATTTTTAAATTAACTATTCACAACAAATCTGACTCCTATAGTGTAAACCTTTATGGTTTTGGCTACTGTCAAACAAAATCCAGCCCTGTGGTCTAAGTAAGTCTGTTTAAGACAAAGACTAATGGCTATTTCTGTGTCTGGTCAATTAAGTCAGCATGAAAGAAAGTGCGACGGTACAAGGACAATAAGAAAAAGACCATCTAGTGAGACAGGACTATTGTGGAAATTAGAAGACCATGGTTCAACCTTAATCTGCCCATTCTGAACAGCTAGGACAAACTTCTTGTATTTGCCCTACCTCAAAAAAAGTCCTAAATGATAGCTATCCCGTTCAAAACTAGCTTAATTTATGAGAGGGTGGATGGAGTGAGACTCTATTATAGAAGAAAATGCTATTACGAGTCAAATACATTAGTTCAACTTCGCTGAACTGCTGGCACTACTGGCTGTATCCCTACAGCATAGTATTTTCACATATAATGTGCTCACATTTCCCCTCAGAAAAAGGGGGAACAACAGGACAGAGGAGAGCTGCTGAATAGAGAGAAGGAGGGGAACAGAGAGAGCAAATGGAGTTTCCTCATACTGCCCTCTCAACCTGCTCTGTGACAGAACTGCAGGATAGCTTATTTCCTTTAGAACACAGATAAACCTGGAGATTATTCAGGAAATGCAATACCAGTTTAAGCATCAGCAGCACACATATCCTTAATTTCCCCTTTAGCCCTAAAGGATATCTTCTGAGTAAGTTTAGGACCAGCACCAGCAGCCATAGGAAGATAAAGCTCTGTTTATCAATGCAATAAAAATAGGCTAACTCTGCATGTCACCCTGCAGCAATGGGCACTGAAATAGTATTTTGCTACCAAAAGCGCAGGCTCTCAGCACGACTGGCAGCATTCATACCCAACAAAAAACACTGCAGCCTCTTCACCACTTAGCTCACATACCACCAAAGAACACATCTCTATGACTTTTGGATACATGCTTCCAAATTACTGTCACAACTTATTCTGTTTAATACATGAGAAAGCAGCCATCCCTTTAAGTAGTGGGACAGAAACATTTACTTATTATGTGCAGCCTAAATAGCCCATTTCTGCTTTTTTGTACTGGACTTCTGCTACCAGTGATACTTTCACTTGAAGCCCAGCAGCAAAAGCAGGATCTTTACAATCTGACTTATTCTCAGGCAGTGCATAGAACCTCCTCAAAGAGAAACTGGTGAGGACTTTATCTGCAGCTGCCACCCATAAAGACATTGCTCATACTAGAACTGTAACAGCAGCCATGAAGGAAATATGAACGCAAAGCTCAAGGACTCTTGTGAACACTAGAAGTAAATGAAGAATCCCCAATTTCTTTGTACCACGGGCTTTTCTCCCTTTGTATTCTCTGGTAAACAATAGGCTTATGCCACTATGGTTTCCTTTCTCCCACATTCTCTTCATCCAGAAAAACAGCATCTTTCTCCTTTATCTCCCCCTTCCCCCCCTTTTTTAAAAATTTTTAAAATGCAATTTAAGGGAATAATAACATCTCTGATATTTCTGCTCTTGAATCAGGGTTTGTTGAAAGCAGCCAATGTAAAGGCTGGAAGTGGAAGGAGAAGAAGAAAAGGAGTGATAAAGCATGTGATTTGCCTTGCTTCCTAAAAAACAGAAAATGAAGAAAAGCATGAGAACACAAACAGTCAGCTAATGTCATCCTGGCCAAAAAAGGGAAAAAAATGTTGGAACAGGCTTCTCAAAAGTACAGCGAGGAAGGACCAAGATGAGAAAGTTCTGTTCTTGTATGGCCGTAAATTAGCTAAACCTAAATTAGTTCATGTTTTTCTAACTTGAAACTGTTGAGTTGCATCTTTCCAAGAGGGGAAGAGGGTCATCTTGTTCCCGGAGAAGAGTTGCTGATGTTATCAACATTCAGCAAGGAAGGCAAATTTGCACTAGTTACAACATCTTAATCCAAGTGCTAAAGCTTTCCACATGATCTGCCTTACATGTCAGGAAGTCTGGGATTCAGAAATTGCTTGGAGTAAATGGGGGCCCTCCCCCAAAAAAACCCAACTGACATGCTTACCTATCTCATACCCTTTGAAAAGTACAGATCAACTGTGACTACGGCAAATAAGCACGAACATATAAAAGTGGTCTTTTTGACCACTGCAACTGAAAATAATCAGCGCAAACCATTAGTTCTGGACATCCACATCTAATTTAATCTAAGAGCCAATGTGAAGATGGTTGTGGCTACCCTGGACGTTAAATCTAATGTACTCTGCTTTGTTCTACACTTCTGCAGCCTGTGCCCAGCCACATGCTGACATGGGTACACTGCTGTTCCTGCTCTTGAGCTGAGCACATCTAAAGCTACCTTAACTTCACTACACACTACTATCCTTGCGCTGGAGCAAATATAATTCCTCTTTCTCCATCACCTCTTCACACCCCTGCCGCCTTGCTGGTTCAGCAGCGGCTTCATGGCAGAGACAGGATATCTTGGGTGAAACTCATCTTCACAGGGTGACCAGTAAATCCTCTAGCAGGGGACACAGGGTTCCTTGGCACCTCGGTTTGTGCAGGGTACAACTCCTCCCACCAAGCACAGCAGTAAGATGCAATGGGTAGAAGTACTGCAACCGAGGAAAAAACACAAAATCTCATTCACTGGGGACATTATGTTTGGCAATCTGTGTTAGCACAGTTCCAGCGTAGGTTTGCAAAACATTTTGAAATGTTTCTATCTATAGTGCAACCAGATTTTTTATATAACATTGCTTTAATCAGAAAGTCATACTTCTGTGTACTAATTGTTATTGCCAGTTTCACTTACATGCATAAAACAAAAACGCCACCAAAGCCTAATGGAAACATGTATGAAATTTCCCTATGAAGGTCACTGTGCAATGAAAAAGGGTTATAAATGACACAGTCCATCAACATTTAAAGCCTGCAAATAAGAACAATTAAGATCAACTACAAAAGGGAAGTTAAACAAAAAAAAACACAGGGAAAAGGAATCACACCTTCAATTGATTTAAAAGGGCAGTAGAAACCCTGGCATGTGATTTACTGGCAGAAACTAAACACTCTAGTGTGGGCTAGTTGTAAAGAAAAAATATTGTCATTTTTTTCCAGTTTGAAGTCTAGTGCGCTGAATCTTAAGAAAGTACAGGTTCACCCAAAGTGCAAGCTTCTTTTGATGTTAAAGGGAAAAAAATTAACCTCCTCCATATCTTCTACATTAAAAAAGTTCATTAATGAAAAGCTAAATGTTTAATTCGCTGGGATGGTTCTGGTTTTTGTCATTTTTGCATAGTTAACAAGATCATAATTCAAATAGGTCACACATTGTAAATATCCTCACTATATTGTTTTCCTTTCCTCTATAATTAGACCACCTTTTGTTACCAAGAATCCTATAAACTGTTTAACTGTGAATGGTTGTAAACTGCTCGTATTAAAAATTAGGCATCTCCTCCTCTCAACTTTGTACAATGGGAACTGCATCCAAAGAAGAAAAACCTATGGCACATAAAATCAACATTACATCTCTGACACCTCTTTCTGCAGGGGTTTGACCCACATTACATCATCCATGCACTTCATACAGCTTCTGTCTTTTACTCCATCCACACAAATTATTCTTGTTTAGCTGTCTACCAACAAAGGGAGACATACAAGCTCACTGACAGCAGAACAGATTCAAGCAGTCCAGCTGCCGTTGAAAATAAAATCACTCGATCTTCACCAGAGCTGCAGGAAGGGCAGCACAGCAGCTATTCCAGCAGCTTCTTGGAGGCAAAATCAAAAGCTGCCCAAGTCCTGCTTGCCCGGGCCAGCACACAGCAGCAGCTAGAGAGCCCAAAAGAAAAGACGAGGTTTCCCAAGACCCAAAACATCTCAGTGTTGCTCTGTTCTTCATTTGGCTATTTTTTTTTTTTTTTTTAAATATTAAGGTGCTTTCTGTATACTCTGGCTAGACACAAAGGTCGTCCCCAGGAGAATTATGGCCCCATTCCTGAATGAACTGAGTCACTGCTGCCCCCTACAGGTTATTTCCAAGTCTTTATTCAGTGCGTTTGCTTCCTACTCAAACTTTCCGCCATCCCTCCCTACCCCTTGAAATCAAACAGCAGCAGCAGCAACAGCATTCTGTGTTCTTTTGTGTTACAAGTTACAATGCATATTTATTGGAATAAGTAGGGTCATGAGATTTAGGCAGAATTATTTTAGTGTAGGGGTATTAAAACCCCATGAACTGACAAGCTTCACCAAAGTCATTAGTAGGATTAATAGATCCTTATGAAGGGTACAGCCCTCAAATACACAGATTTTATGGAAAGGATATTTTGAACTGCTTAACTAGAGATGTAATATTCTGAACTGTTTTCTACAGCGTTAATGGCTTGGTCAGTAAGGTACAGGAAAACGCCCGTGACAACTCTCAGAAACCTGCTGTGCGTGTTCTCAGGCCAAATGGACCAGAATGGGGAATATACATATGTAGTTTTAGGAAAAACAGCACTTCCAAGTTATTTTTCCCCTACCTCATCTGAACAGGAAAGAAAAAGACAAAAAAGAAAAAATTGTGGAAGGAATCTGTGTGGGTGGTTTCATCATTCAACCACCTATAGGAGACTAAATTACCTTCCTGAGGCTAAACATAGGTTTGTGTGGTTGGGTTTTTTTTAATTGCGATTTTGACAACAACTGCTGTTTGACATACTCTGCATAAATTCAGATGCTGTAACTGTTTTCCAAGAGCACATAGTGAACTCTGATCCTCTATTCACTGGTAGTCTCTTTTTGCCTGAAAAGGCAGATTTTTGAATTGACAAAGCATAGCCATTATATTCCACAGAAAAATACGCTTGCAGAAGGAACCTCAGCTCTCTCACATTTCAGGTCATTTGGCCAGAGAAAGAGATCATGGATTTCCATAGCTCCCAGGAAGAGATGCAGGCTTGCAGTTGCCTTTCCTTGCTGGTGGCACTGCTAGTGCTACAGCTGAGGCGGCTGTAAAGGAAAGGGAAGACAGACAGGATTGTACAATGGAAGACAGATCTGAATTCCTGTAGTTAGGCAGGGGGGGAACCAACCGGAACCACCCAAACTTGAAGGATTTAATTCTGATAAAACAATAATATTATTCAGAAGTAGAATGTAATAGAACAGAAAATAGTATTAAGAGATTAAAAAAGATGCTAAATCCTTGAAGGGATTACAGTCTCAATTAAGTACTACAGAAAGAGATAGCATAATTTTTCAGTAAGTACATCTACGTCCTGTTCATTTGCCCAGGACTTTGCCACAACAGAAAGCAGAGAGGAAAAAGCCACGGAGATTTGCATCGCAGCCACTGGCTGCTTCCCAGCACATTCCACTGAAGGGGTCAAACGGCTCCCGTGACCATCGTGGGTGCAGACACTAGACAACACATCCCCAGCACTAACAAAGGTATTTTTAAAAGGTGCCAAACTGTTGTTGTTCATGATATCCCAAAACAACTGTGAAGCTCAGTCCAACATTCATTTGTAAACTTCAAAGAATATTTTCAAGTATTTCATTAGCTAACAAAAATTCTGAGAGGTTTCCCTCTTCCTATTTTCTACCTATTTCAGAGTTTTTAAAAAAAGAGAGAAAAAGCTCCTATAAAAATAAAATGGTATTTGATGCACTATCATCATTACAGTAACTAAAAGAAAACCAAATCTCTCTATTGCAAACTACTTTCCACTTGCAATAAAAACCTTCGTTTTCTCCTTTTAACCCCCATTAAAAGATCAGAGGGAACGCTGACACACAAGATTTGGCAGGCACTCAAGAAAGAGTGGGTATTCCATCAGACATCTCTTCTTCTTAAACACTAGACATCAAGTAAAAATGAATCTTGGCCTGTTATCAAACCTTAATAGTAATCTATGGTAATTTAGCCATTCATAAACGAAAACGTTCAACCTTTTTAAATTTTACCTTCAGGAGAAGCAAAGAGAAAGGGAAGAGTAATTTAATATTGAAAAACAACTTGGTAAATGGGTAATTTCATTATTAGACTCCTTTAATCTTGTTCAGAGCACCAATATGGTTTATGGATAAGGAATCCGTATTTGGATATGGTGATTTACATCAGTCTCTAAATTACCAATACTTTCCTTGAATCTTGGGTCGTATCTCATTTCCCACTAACATTGTTTTGCCAGGGTTTCTTTCCTGGTACCGCTTGTCTCCTCTTTCTTTTGAGAGAGAAATATTTGCTAATGATAAATAAGATTCACCCTATTCTGTCACAGAATATTAAATATTTCTTGCATATCAGAAGAAACATCCTAACCAGAGGCTGGTAAATCACCTTTACCTTTGGTATAGTGCAAAGCTTAATACCAATACTGTAAATCATGTCAACACTGAAAGATGGCTAGCTTGCTAGCATTATTAACAATGGTCACGTATTACAAGCCTTGGAAATTTAAATTATTCCAAATTCACATTCAAGATAGTTCCATCAAATCTCTAGACTTCACCTAATGCTGTGTTCTTTATTTCTTCTGATATAAAAAAACCACAAAACAACAACCACCACCCAAAACCAAACCAGGAACCGTGAAGTTAAATAACAGCACCCACAATTACTTCGGCCCTAGACAACAGTCCTATGAACGCTTCTGCTGGTAGAACACCCAACAATGCATTTCCTTAATGGTTTGGAAACCTAAGGTCTTAATTGATTCAAGAAGAGAATGTGAACGTTCCCATGACAGTAAAAGATGCATTCTTGAGCTCTTCCAAGCCATCACACCATATTAGCTGTAAATTTATAGCATCTAGGTATTTTACACCACCTCCTTCTCTCACATGGACATGTCTGCCTTACATGCTCAGGTAGGTGTATGGGTAGTTGTGTAGGGAATCCGATCTGACAAACAATAACCATTTTTTCCCAGCAGTAACTCCAAAGACAAAACCAAGATGTTATTCATACGCAGAATCTAGCTGGTTAGACTTAATGCTGGAAGTCACTGCTGAATGAATGAACGTAACAGTTCCATCTCCCCCACAAAGAAGTCCCTAACTTCTTAAAAACATATGCAAATACAGACACGTTGAATTTATTACAACCCTGCAATAACCATAAAAACTTTGTTTAGCAGGTAATCCTGGAAAGACTTGTCTGTTATCTCCAGAAGCATTACATTTTAATATAAACTGAACTTTGCTCTTTTAGCGCTGTTAAAAATACGGACCATTTGACAATTATAGCAATTCTAGTATCAACAATGGCAAAATGTAGATCCGGAATAAGGTTGCTAAATTTAAAAAGAAATCACTACATTGGTATTAAACATGCCCTATTCTTAGACATGGAATTACCATGTTATGTGCAAGTGCTACCATACATTCCTTTGCAAAGTATGTACAGAACTGGAGTGTTTATTATGAACATTTTCAAGGGCACAACACTAATTGAATTCTGAAGACTCAATAAAATCAACAGGAATTGACATTTAGCTACTACATATATTTCAAAAATAGTCATCCATCACAGTATCAACTTGGGAAAGATGGTAACTTAAAGTGGTACTACCAATTTAATACAGCATTAATTAGCTACCAATTTTTGCCATAACTGAAATTTTTATTCTGTGATGAAAGACAAATTTTTGTATTATGCACAGTCTTCATAAGAGATTGCTGTTACTGCAAATCATACAGTACTAGAGATACTTAAAACCCCCAAAACTAAAAGGTTCATCTATTAAAGATTCGAACACAGCTTTTTAGCAAGTATTTTTAACCAGCTTCGTTAGACAGCAAATTACAAAAAAATCATAGAATAAGAACTGGATGAATTCTGCTGATCACAGAAATATATTTTTCTACCATAGCAGTTCTAAAATCTTAGCATTTCTATTCTGAATTGAACCAGAAGCAAACAAGAATTTAGTGCAATTTGCAATTCAATTGTGTAATTTTGTTGCTATATAACATACACAGGGTCAAACAAAGAAGAAACTGAGGAGATGATGACATAGAGAATACAATGGAAGTTAAATCTATGCTTCTACACACACACTGCTCCCAGGACATAAGGACACTCCTGGAAATCAAAAGGCAACATATTTCATTATTAATTTTATTTAAAAAGTGAATTAAAAAAAAGGTAAATCAGCATCTGAAGTTGGAGCAGCTGTAATAATGTGAAAATGGCTAACAGTTGTTCATGTCAAACATACAATGCTATTCAGTGTTGGACAATTACATACAGTGTAGGATTTTACAGTTCCTATGGGAAAAAGGGAGATTTCACCAGTTTAAAACATACTTTTAAAAATAAAATATTGTACAGAAATGGACATTAACTTTTCTTTGAATACAGAAAGTAGCACGAGTAAAGTACATCATGTAAATAGACTTACTATTAAAAAAAAAAAAAAATCTTCTCCATGCTAATGCTCCATTAAAATATTGTTGATAATTTCAGAGCAAAGAAGAAAATCTTAAGAATGAAAGCATTAAAACTTATGTAATCTGGGATCACGCATGGCATACAAGAAATAGCAATTAAAAAAATAAATAACCTTATTTTAGGTAATACATCTGAAAACATGGTCCTAATACAGTCATGCTGACTTCAGCAGCAGCAGAAATTCACCCTCTGTATGTTAATTCTATTGGGTCAAAACAGAGGTGCTATTCTAGTGAGGACTCTCCTACTGATGCGACAGCTCAGATTTTAAATTGCTCCTCTTCACTCTGATCAGTGTATGTGTTATCAATGCCTCAAAACAGTCCCAGCAACTGTAGTGGAACAGAAGAAATAAATTACTCCTCAGTATGCAACAAATCAGAATATTAGAGAAGTATCAAAACATTACTCTATTTCTACTTAAATCCTTGGGTCATCCACCATACATAAAATAAAACCCAAACATGTGGAGTATCACTCTTAGCATGTTCAGAGTGTGTTATTAGTGTATGCTGTAAATTCAGGGTAATTAAATTGATTCAACTTATAATTTCATTTTTCCCTCTTCAGAAGTAGTGGAGACCTCATTTTGAAAGACTGCAAGAACAACTCTTAGTTGGGAAACTCTCAGCGATACAGATATTGAGCAAACAGGCACAATGGGGTTACTGAAACAATTAAAAAACCTGGCAATAATTAGATTTTGCTAACCCTGCCCCAATTTAGGACGTACGGACAGAAGCAGTATTACTAAGCAAGTTATACTATGAAGAGCAAAAAAACTATGTTCTGTTTGCTAAATACCTACAAGCACAACAGGGAAGCATGTGTCGTGAAGTATTAAAGAGTATTTTCTCTGATTCCAGGTCTAATTTTCCTTCAAAAAATTAAGGAGGGAGACTCCAACCAGCCAGCCCACAGGGTTCAGCTGAAAATAGCATCCTATGACTGAAGCTGTTCTACAAAGAGGGAATATGCTGCTTCTTGTGAGTAGAAGAATTATCACAAGAGGTGCATGCTTTATTTATTTTGGGCAAAACTCACCCTAAATCACAAGTGTAGACACGTTTAATGCTTCCCTTCTTCCCGCTTTCGTGCTGCACACTAGAAAGCTACAAAGCCTACCTAAGAGACTTTTAATGAGGTACTACTGTAACATGGTGTTCCACACCCTGCCCTGCCGCAGATGTTAGCACTAGTACTACTGTCTACAGACTTAAAATAGCTGTTAAGCAACTATAGTTGGAAGGTGGATCTTCTCAGGATTCACGTGAGGACTCACTTTTTACAACACCGATCAACTATGGGCATGGGATATCCTGTCTTGAAAGAACATCAGAGCTCCCATCATTCCAGCCTGAAACACGGGACAGATTTGCTTGGTATTTCAAATATTACAGTTATCCATGTACTGACAGTATCCAGGAGAGGGAAGGAAGGGAGGGAATTTCCTTCTAGGACTAGAGTGCAGAAATCTAGGAGCGGTTTCACTGCAATTACAGACATGGTAAAATGGAGGAGGAATTTAAATTATTTGGCAGTCTCTGCTCAAGAAATCACCAAAACCAGAGAATAAAAGTAGTATTTTAGAAGGCTCAGGTGCAGTTGCAGCGTAAAAGAAGAAACCTGCAAGAACTCATTTTGTACTTACATTGTTAAAATCAAAGGTAGTATTTCACGTAAATATTTATGTTACAAAGAAACATTAACAGTATTAAAGATTACAACAAATATTACAGGCTTGAACATTAGTTATCTAATGTGTACAGAAGTTATAGGTTATAGAAGTTATAGAAGTTAAGGTTTAGACACCTTGCACAAAAAGTTGCTGTAATATTTGTAAAACAGGTGAAAACGCCAAAGAAAAAACAGCCTACCAATTACAGAGGTCTTTATAATCACTGCAGTTGTAAATGGTATTAAAATAACGTGATGAAATTACCAAGGTTCTCAAATGCGACCTCCTGCCCATTCAATTCTGTGAACAGGAGTAATGAAACCATGGGGGGATAATTTAGAAACTTTCATGCAAAAAGGGCTGCAAATGATGCTAAATTTTTGGCTTTCAGGCGTACAGAATGAGAGGGGAAAATTCCTCTTCTCAAGATAGCACAAGCACAAGGGGAAGTACACTACAAGTGGAAAAAGATTAATTCTTAAAATAGTAATAGGATTAAGTTTGAGTAGTGTTTGAAGTAAGAGGCACAGAACAAGCACACACAAACAGAAGGGAAAAAACCCCACAACTAAAAACCAACCAAAAACATCTTCACCAAACAATTTCAAGGAAAACTTGAACAATCATTTGTGTGTGTTTTAGAAAACTTAAAGTATATTTATTTCTGGCTGGCTATATATAAAAAAAGCGTACCTTTTGCTCATTTACCAGCTAGCAGGAAAACAAAGACTAAAAAAATCCACCAATCCATATATACATTTTATATATCATTTTATACTACCTATCTATCTAAAATACATTTTTAAAAAAATCACGAAAAATGTATCTGGAATTTCAGCTACGCAAATAGGTTTTAGATTTTTATCAAAAAATCTAAGCAACAGTAATTTCTGCTATTACTTTTGTGTGAATAACCAGACAGATTTTACAGCAGCCTAACTTAGCTCCCTACACATTCAGATCACAGTTTTCTTTCAGTGGCACTTGTTAAACCTACATTTGATTTATTTTCAGTAAATGAGCACGTTCTTTTTTATGGCTGTTACATTACCCCAGCATTTACACCACTGAGTGCTGTTGAGATACAAAATACCAAACACCAAGTAAAAAATATCTCTAACAGAAGGATAGCCTTGAAATTTCATTTGTATGTTTTTGAAAACATTACTGTGAGAGTTCACAAATAAGTCCACTATCGCTATCAACTCATGCATTCAGTGACTAAAATTTAGTCTTTAGTATGGTGATTTGGTCAGGAAAAGAAAAAAACCATGAACACAGACTCACTTCTCAGCAGACAAGAAGCAACAGACAAATTAACAGTATTTTGAAGTAAAATGGAACAGTAAAAAAACAAGACCTTCTCCCCTTCATCTTCTACCTTAATTTTTTTATCTTTTTGAGGCTCTTATGCAGGAAAAAAACCACTCTGACCCTTCTCTTTAGGCAAAAACTAGACTGTCAAGCAGAGTTACCTTGACCTACTCTTCCTTCATCAATTTTTTTTTTTTTCACCTGGTTAAGAGCAATTAATTTCTTCTGCACAAAATAACTGGCACGTTGATGCTTGTCCGATTAATTTTGAGCCCATATTTTGGTTAAATAGGGCATCAATAATCACGGTGCCCATTTTGTCAGAGTTAAGTCAAGCCAAAATTTACCCACTTTCTCCACGCAAAACTTGGCAAAAGAAAAAGCATTGTACATTTATTTCTTCGGTAGTCATCTTTCTCCAATGGGTTCAAATGAACCTCTATCATCTCTTGTTTCTTACAGCCCACTCAGCTTTTTTTCCCCCTTTGTAGTCCGTATACAGTTTAGAATAAAATGTTACCATTTTTTGCTATCTACTTGTCCAGGTACGTATGTGAAAGTTTCTGCTTATCTACATGTTAATATGATCAAACTACACCGGGGTTAAAATGTATGCAAAGCTTAAAATTTTTTTTTGGAAGGGTGTGTGTAAGTCAAGTCATATTTTGGTTAGAGTGATTCTTAGAGGGAAATTCAATGGGAACTGCAGGTGCTCATCACCTCGAGGAAATCACTCCAAGTATAACACATTCTCAAGACATTCCCCCTCCCCCATAATATCTAGTCAATCTAACCTCAGCTTTCCAATCCTAAATCCCACCACAACAGGACAGATGTCTCTAATTGTTTAGGGGGTGTTATGCACATCTATTTTGTAGTACTTTGCATGTTATTGAGATAAATCCAGCAATTTAGAGCTGCAGAGTAGGCTTTCCTTCAAGGGATGGATTTCTGTTAAGTCCTTATCTGCATATAGATGTTTATTTATGATCCTATTACCTGCGAAATTGTGACCAGCACTTTTCAAGTATTCCTTAGGGTTTCAATTGTGAGAGTTAACAGGCAAGAATAAAAGCAGCATTTTAAACAGCCTGTGTTGAAATTTTATGCCTACTATGAATTGCTTCGAAGAAGTGCCCCAAAAGTAATCAGAAAAAGAATGTTCATTTGAGGTGCAAAACTGTGTCCAGAGAAAAAGCAGCCCCCCGACCCCGAGTCCTTCACCCCGCAGTCCCTGTCAAACAGCATGGCAGCTTCCCCCGTGATAATATATGAACAGGAAACTTCAAAGCAATGTCGCAGCTTTGAAACTGTAGTTTAAGGCTAAAAAGACGATTCCTTAGAAGGACAAGCAGTTTTCAGTAGTACTACCAGACAGAACAACAGATTCAGGTACTGCAGTACAATGTTGGCAATCTTTAAGTGCTAACCAGCTGTGAAATAATAAAACCAACTAACACCACACACATCCACACACAATTTAATGCAACATTCTAATCAGTCTTATAATTTCACCTGAATAAATACATCTTCTTAAAAGAAGCAGAAACCTCCTGTCCATATCCACCATCGTATCTTTCTTCCTATCTGAAGAGGTGAAGGCAGATGAATGAAACCAAGGAAGAAGCCAGCTATTCCAAAGCAGGCAAAGTCAGCTGGTATACATATTGTTACTATTTACATACAAAAATAAAAATTGGCTATCACAACCTATTTTTGTCTAAAAGAGACATGATGCAGTGAAGTAACAATCAAGCAGTTCAACAGGAGGTTGCTTTACTAGTGAAGTGTAATGTTCAGGATTCTGCATTCACTCAACACAAGAAAACCCAAGCACCTAAAGACCTATTTATCCTCCCAGGAGTATTTTTGAAATTAATACGTAAACAAATGTTTTTACAATACAGACAAATTCTGACAGCTAGTATCCATCTTTTTAGTGAAGGTTTCACAATTTAAAAATCAAAAATTTAAAATCTATTCCTTTTCCATCAGAGAACCTTCTCCCCAGGTAAGAGCTACCAGTAAATTTGCACAAGAGATGACAGTACTTATTTCCTTTTCCTTTTTTCATTTCATTTTCTGCTAGTATGTTTACCAAAAGTTCTCACAAAGGGCAAATCGTATTTTGCACCAATCTGGAGTATTCACTTATAGATCACATACCAATGCTCTCCCACGAAAGCACATGTCCACACAAGTTTGTGAAAGACCTTATTTGTATTTATCTCCATACAATCTATTTTTGGAGTTACACCAATGTGCATGCTTTTTATTGCCTTGAAGGTTATCTTTCCTTATGAATTTCTTTCAAGTGTCTTTATCAGTTTAATGCATCTTGGCCTGCCTGCTACTTCCTCATATTTTGAAATAACTTTGGAGTTCGAAGACTTAAGTTCAGAGATTTTTATAACAACTAACAAAGGAACATGTCTTTAATTAATGTCTATCTATCTTCTGGTTACCAGAGCAAACTTTATTATGAATAATGTACTTCTCTGCGCTCTAATTTTCAAATTGGTTTCACAACAGTTTTCACCAAATGAATACCTTAAACTTTTTGAGTGACAACTATCAACATCACACATCTCAACATAAACACACTGCCAATATTCCAATATGGGTTTTTTTAACCTACCTACTGTACATATTTCTTCTAATGCTTTCATTGCTTATTCTGTCTTAAAAGTTTACGTTGAAACCCTCTGGTCTTTCAACTAGGAGACTGCTAGGCACTGATTGATAATGTTTCAGTACCTTCCTGCAGAAAAGATATTATTTGATATCATTACCCGATTTCCTCTTGAAATGCCAAACAAAGCTGCCAAGAAAAACAAACATTTTCCAGAAAGTCTTTGACCCATCTCAGCTATCAAACATTGTTTCCAGTGAGGCATTCTCTCTAAAATACCCCTGAGGCTGGTCAGCATGAAAAGGTTGCACGCAAGAATTTGAGAGACTTCTTTAATATCTTTCCTAAAGTTAAAACTAAAGATACTCGCTGTAGAGTAGGCCCTGTAAAAAAACAAAAAACAAAAAACCTGAACGTGTAGATTATACAGCATAATAACCATGTGCCTTTTTTTCATAAGAGTAGCGCTGACTTACTTTTGTGGTAAAACTGAGTCTGAAAGTAACAGCAACAGCCAAGCCAAACGTAGCTAGACACCTTGCTACCTGTCCTTCCAGAAAAAAATCACAATCATTTACCACTATTCCACAAGAAGGCTGTGATTTTTTTATTCTTGGCTTTTTTCAAACAGTAAAGAAAAGACACTTAATTCTAAGAGTGAATAGTCATTGACAGACACTATGCAGAAATCTTTGTTCACCTTAAGTCAGGAGAATTTTAAACTGTTATCAGGGAGAAGACATGATTTCACAGTTTAAATTTTATTAATTCAGGGCTCAGAGAGTTTCAAGAGGTCAAAACTCTCTGAGTCTTGTATTGGTATGATTTAAAGAGGTTTCTGAAGAGGTTACTTCAGAAAGCCAGGAACTGAAAACTCATTGGATGTTCAGGCGGCTACTGAGTTGCCAACTATTATATACCTGAGTTGATGGGGGAGAAACCAACACAGAAATACATCCCTTACGGACACCAGCAGTGGCCTTCAACGTGCAGTGGCACAGTCTACACCTAGGCTTGCTGAACGCAGCGACACACTTCATTTGTTCATGTTGTGCACGGTATATCACAGCTGAAGAAGGTTATTCTAGTCTCCGAGACACCAAATTCAGCCTATGGGTATTGTGTTCCACTTAGCTTGCACTGATGAATGAAGTAAGCTCCTTGTTTACCCAGCCAACAACCAGAAAGGCTTCTCACATGACTGTATTCTTACATCCTATCCTGGCTGTATTCTCTTGTCTCAGTGCCCCCTATTTGCAGGTAGATATAAAACACTGCATATCATCCTGTCTCTTGACTAGGTAGCAAATTCGGTACACATATATATATGCACATACACACTACATTTGTGTGTACATATGTGCACATGTACAGACAAGACATATTGATATATAGATATATGTACACACATCTACACCTGCATGCACACATTCATTCATACGTAAATGACCACTTCATAAGCTCCATGTTTTCAGGACATCATTAAAAGAATTACAGGAACTCAGACAGTATTTTAGACATGAGACACGTCACAGGGAGCTGAACAAAGGGCAGAATATAAATGCGGAACCTTAGAAAACACAGACTGAGGATTTCTGTCTTTACTACTTCAATAACTTCCAGCTTTTGTAGAGGTATCATAAAACTGAATTTTCAGTTCAAACATTCTGTAGGTATGTGTGTAGAGGAAGGTCAATATACTAGATATTACCGTTTCAGAGATACGGCTCACAGTAGCATTAAGGAGAAGGGCTTGTGCATTTCATCAAGGTCTGGCTGCCCTGCAAATGCTAAATCACTAGTGCTTGTACTTCTGCAGACGGCTAAGTCAAGCTGTACAACAGCAGGCACGCAGAATTGCCTAGCACTGTTGTGCACAAAGCATAAGGCACAGCCAGATTTTCTGCTACTGCAGAAAAGGCAACGTTAAATGTTATGTAAAACTATTCCCTATATATCCTCCATAGCTACTGCTTAGACTGTATTAACCGCTGTCAAGTTCAGCGAAGAGATTAAAGAGAGGACAGTCAACCATTTCACACGCGGGCACGCATGTCGGTCAGGAACCTAGTATGAGAGTAACACCCTGTGCCAGCATTCATCATCTCCTGACTGATAGTAGGCAAACAATTGCCCTAAGCCATGTGTTGCATTAGGCAAGGGAGGGGCTTTCTGTTCTCCTATCTTTAACTTGCCAAAAGGCACAGAGGGTTGCTTCCTCTGACACCCTCCTCCTCTCTGCCACTTGGGAAAACATCCCATCTCTGCATCAGACAAGCAGCAGTTTGGCAAACACCTCTCTGCTATATGGGTACTGCTGAGAGAGAGCAGCAGAATCTGAGTATATTTCTCTGCAAAGCTCCAAGATTTTATTTGCTTTGGAATGCAGAAGAACTGATAGCTTGACATGTCAAAGCTACTTCTACTTCTCTGCTTCTACAAATTATTTTTCCTGCAATTCCGTCCCTCTTTTTGAGCCCTCCTGCACTGCAAATATTCTAATCCACAGTGACAGCACTTAGGGCTGATTAAAGTGTTTGCAAGTGATGACAAAAATATGCTCAAACACCAGACGGCTTACAAGGACAGATCTGCAACACAGAAGGAAAATAATTTATGAGCAGAACCTGCTTTAAATTTGCCATAGAATCATTACCTTCACCATCCTCGATGCATCAGAAAAGCAAATAATTCTAATTACAGATGGGACGTAGCTCTTGCATATTTAAAATACTCAGTAATTACTGGAGTGAAGGAAGTCAAGTCAAATGCAGCAAGTAATTTTTTTTCTTCCACAGAAATAAAACGGATTCAATATTACTGTTATCTAAAATTCATCCAATTCTTTAATTTAATATTTAAATATTAGTCTTAAAAAAATAATCTGACTTCTGCACTTTGAAAAAATAATTGCTTTAGGGACACATAATGAAATTCTAATACATACTTTTTTTTTCTTTTTTTAATGGGAGATTGATAGCACTTTTTCGATCTAGGCACTGTGCCTGTGGGCAATGTGCTGGCCTCAACAATTCTCCAGCTACTATGGCCCCCTCTTAGGCACTGTGCCAGACAACGCCTTATCGAGAAGAACTAAAAGCGGGTCTTCACTTGCAGCCTTGCCCAAGCCAGGCGCACAATACTGGTTTCAAGACAATCCTATGGTATAGCCCGACACACAGTTCTTGCTAAGGACAGGCTCCTGGCGCTGAAAAGCAAACCAGCCATGCTTCACAAGCTCCAGTGAGGCCCAAAAACTTCCCACAAACTCATCTCCAGTGGCGGAAGTTTTGACCAAGATGAAAATATGAATGAACACCAGAGGATCAGCATGGAGAGGAACATGGCTTGGGAAGTCCATTCTTTTATAATTAACACAGCACCAATTCCTTCTGAATAATTCCTTTTGCTTACAGCACTCACCTCTCCATCACACTGGATGACAAAATAAGGTGACAGGTCACTGCACAGCCTTTCCATCACCTAAGGGTATAAAAGGGGTCTTTCTCTTGAAAATTTAATAGGAACATCACCTCTCTGACATCTTCATCCTAGTGGCAGACTTGGTTACAACTGGCCGAAAGATTAAGACCAAAAATGATGACAGGGACCTCGTGTGGTTAACTAGTCCACTCACCTGCCAAAAGGATCAGCTATATGATTCCCAGCACATGCTTGAATAACCTCCAGAAACACAGACACCCATCTCCAACTATTTATATCACACCCAAATCTTTCTTGCTGCAAATTCAGGTGGTCACTTTTTGTCCAAATATGCATTTGAGGGGGGGTCAAAGGGACACAAACTTCTCCCCGATTCTTACAAAACATCAGGTCTGGTCCACTGAGGGCTTTTCTGGGAGTTGGGATTAAGCTCACTTGGCCCACTTCTTTTGTTGACTCAAAACTGGACTTAACCATTTCAGCTCTGGCTTTTCCAGCACCACTAACAGCAGGGAAACACAGACTCTGTTCTGTGGGGGGAAGAGGCCAGACACCACTGGAAAGGGTCAAGAATTAGTCACCAGCAGTAGGAAAGGCAGGGAGTTTATTGATTTGCTCCCCGCACTAACTTGCACAGCCTGCAGCATTGCAAACAAAAGCACAGAATGAACATTTGGGTCCAGAACCAAGGTCTCCAGAACCTAGTTTGCCCATCGCTGTCTGCATGGAGCCAATTCCCTTCTAGTTTGGCATTCCTCCTACAGTAATTTTGTCTACACCATGGCGCTCTCATAAGAAGCTGCATGAAAAGGCTCAGCAGGGACAAGGCAAAGGAGAACTACGAGATTTTCCCTGTGGAGAAGCAGCAGACATTAGGCAAGAACAAACACCAGAGTTCATTGTTACTCTGTTACTCAATGATTTGTCCCAGTATCTTCTGAGGAACCAAAATTAAGATAACCTGTCTGTAATTCCTCCTTTCAGCCTTTTAAGATGTAGACAGTAAGTTGAGCTTTTTTCTAGTTTACATATACTTACATAAAAATTCCTGAAATGGGTGACAGTCACTTAGAAAGCACAAAGTATTTCCCTTTCCAACTTTATTTACCTGGGGAGGCAGCAGGAATATTTACCTGGGGAGGCTGGGGAATTTACCTGGGGAGGCAGCAAAGCAGACAGTTGTTACTTTTTTGTTCTTTTAGGTATATCTTGAAAGTCATACTATGCAGTAGATCATCCCATCCAACCCAAAACATAACCAATGGGAAAAAAAAATCCTTAACATACAATTTAACAAGAAACTCTCTACATTACCTACTTTTGTTATCTACTTTGCAACCCAGTGAGGCTCAAAATGGGCAACTGGGCCACAACTTTACTGACTAAGGAAAAGCAAGGAAACAAATGAAACATCCACCTGAGGAGTATCCCTCAGGGAAGCATTAATTCCAGTGAAGTCAACCCTAACACTGAGCAATGGAGGAAGCAACAAGCGAACTTGAAAATCCTAATTAAATAAAGGAGAAGGAAAAAAAAGAAGGATGAGCCTGCAAGTTCTCCAGTCCTTTGCTTTTAGTATGAATCAATCACACCCAGTTTTGAAATTAAGTCAAGCTAAGTCTTCAGTAAAAATAGTACCTTATTGTAGTACTGCCTGCCCTCTAGGATTTTTTTCTACATACTTCACATGTTCTGATCTGTACTGATGCTCCCTTTCCTTTCACCAGCCAAATCTGGAAAATCTAGTGATGAACTGCTTATGAATTTACCTAATCTAGGGTTTATGTAAAGGCATAGGCACTTTTGACATTTAAAAATGCATTTTAAACCTTAATTTGACAATAAATGCTTTGAACCACAAGTATTAACAATGCTATAAAGACAAAGCTAACAGATAAAATAACAGCGAGTTGGTTAAGGAATGGGAGTATCTCTTCTAGTATTACAAAAAATAAAAACAACCAAAAATAAAAACCCACCCTCACAGAATGTGTGGGAATGACAGATCCGCTCCGACTGAAAAGACAAAGTTGACATGCTTAAAGTACATGTTTAGGATCCTAGACTCGGCTTAACTCAAACAGCTTTGATTGGATGGGGTCCCTCAACAGTATTAAAACTGTTCTAATTGCATTCTTCAAGCCAGCTGAAGGCTGACAGCTTCCGCTCTCCCGCTCGCTATCAGGGCACATCAAGGACTTCTGTTATGAGAGGAGCACCTGGTCCAAATTTATTTCAACAGCCCAGAGCAAAATGGGAAGGTGCTTAATGTTCAGCCACAATGGTGACATTTTTACGATATGTCCAAAGTTCAGAAACAAACAAATGAAGGATTTGAAAGGCGCATGAACAGAAACGGTGACAATAAAAATTCAACATTAATACATCAATTTTAAAACATATACCACCCATATTCTTGAGGGCAAGGCCAAAAGTTCACGGCAGAGAAAAGAAGAAATCTGCGTAGCTAGCTTGGAAGGGAAAAAAACTCAAAAACCTCTCTATAACTTCTTAAAAGAATTGCTGATCTTTTACAAAAAATGACATATTTAATTTCATCCTATGTTAGATGACTACGAGTAGTACCACTCATTCCACCCAAAGTGGTGGCACATTTCAGCTTCAGCAGAATAACAAGTGATATGAAAAGAAAATTCTTTTACTTTTTATATTAACTTGTCTGGTTTGTGCCCCTCCCCCTGCCCCAATGTTAAAAATCAAATTAACTGGAGGGTCAGGGGAGATGTACACAACCTAATAATATAAAATTTTCTGATCCGTAGTGAGAGATGAGTGAATAATTATTGAGAAATTTATTATAGTGTTAAAGAAGCTTTAATAATGTTTCTCAATTTCTTTGAAAAATACCACTGCTATTTTTAATTGAACCTGTATGAATGTGACACTTGTTCAACTCAAAATTAGGTCAAGTTTATTTTTGCAGCTATTAAAATTACAGTCATGTAAATTTAAATAAGATTTCTCATGTACAGAATAACTGAGTATTAGTGCACTAAGCTATTTTTTATTTTAGAAATTGAAACACTGAAATTGCTTCATAGTTATCACAGCATATCCCACAGCAAAGCAAAGACTACAGAAAGACTCACAACTATGCAATGACATAGGAAGTGTCAATTAGGTCTTTATAAATAACGGCATTTAGGAGCAATTTTAAATGTGTGTCGCAAAACCAAGAAACAAATTATTCCACAATAAGCAATTCCATACTATTTATAATAAAGATCTGAGTTCTACGCCTTGGAAACTTCTATTTAGGTATAAGACTATACTGAAAACAGAAAGTAAATTCTTTAATCAGTATACTGGTTCTTGTACTGCAGTAGAAAGCATCTATTTCCTCCTGCTTGGCAATTACTGGCTTACTTTCCAATCAGTATGTATGGCCAGATTTGCTGCCTCATATAAAGTTATTAGTATGCACACATGTGGCGTTTTTCTTTACCGAACAGATAAAAGTGTAATTTAGTAACTGACTGAGAGAATCTGCAGTACAATCTAAACTGCTAAAAAAAGACCTCATTCAAGAAAGACTGAAATACCTAACTACACAGGTAAAAATACACCATCTTTAAAAACGAATCCCAAGTAACTTACGGAACATTTAATACCGCGATTTCTTGTAATGTTAGGCTGCAGCTCTGCCTTCTCATGCAATTTCCCCTCTATTGTGCATGGTGAATTAGAGAACAATGCCCAAGCACAGACGTTTCTTGATGGCATCTGCTGATACCAATCATCAGTATCCTCATGACTATTGTGCTTGATCAGCAGCATACTTCTCAGAAATATTTTCCTTCTGCTTGCTTCCTATTAACTCACACGAGCTTCCCTAAGGTCTTTCTCAAGAACAGCCTGACTTTAACAAACATCATGTTTCCTTATTTCACCTACATAACACTTATACTGACATTTTTCAGATAGAAACTTTTAGCGTACTAACAAATGTCTTCTTTTCACTAAAGAAGCAGTGGTTGTTATTAAGCAGCAGCACGTAACAGCATTTAAAGATCTTTAAAAATCAAAATCCTTACCCCACTTCCT
Organism: Chionis minor; assembly: GCA_013398295.1. Lineage (NCBI taxonomy): Eukaryota > Metazoa > Chordata > Aves > Charadriiformes > Chionidae > Chionis > Chionis minor. Next base: position 452,970 of record VZSF01004285.1, read on the forward strand.
CTAATGAAATAAACAGTTTTTTAAATAAATAATAAAAAAAATCTCGGGAGGAAAAAGGGAAGATGTGTCAGGAGAAAGGAGATGGGTAGTGGAAGAAAGAGTTAACAAGAACTGCAGTACACCTCAAAATGGGCTATAAAAGTTCCATAATGAACCTTCTAGTCCTGAACTATCTCTCAGGCGCATTCACTTATATTTCTTTATGCTGCCATCTCTCACTGCAAGTATAACAAGAAAGTTAAAATGTAATTTTACATGTAGGTATATCACCTCAAATTAGCAACATAAAATTACTGACATTTATTCTAAAGAAAGCCCTACTGGCTAGAGGTAAAATGCTGAACTAGCATCTGTCAGTACTGCTAATTGAGGTAAGGTTGGGAACTATAAAGTACTATTAAAGGAATAAAATAATACCAAATGGAAATGCTGAGAAGGTACACTACCCTTTTGACATTCTAAATTATTATCCCGATTAAAGTAGCTAGTATGTTTGACTCTTAAAAGTGCCATGAACAGTAATACTCTTCAGAATTGCAAGGAACATTCTTATGGGCCACAGTACCTGAAAAAACACATTAACTAATTCTTACAATATATGTTTGATGTGTTTTTAATGAAGTGTTCCATCTTCCGTATCTTTAAAAAGCATCAGTCTTTTTTAGAAAAACACAGGAATGCCACACTTTCACCTCCAGCTTCAGCAGTTCTACCTGGTTCTCTTCAGCCTAAGTCTCAAGCAGATCTTTGAACCATGAGCTACTTGGAAGATTCTTGCCATCCTCTTGTGAATGATGACAATACAATAAAATCCAACACTGGACTCAAAGGTAAAACAATTAAATCTAGAGGGGTATTAACACAATTTATCCAACTTTTCTTGTTGGCCTATCTACCCCTTCGATACCACAGTATGACAAAACCTGTAGAGCTCTGCCTATTCATTTGGGCACAAACAGCAAATTTTACTGTGGCATCTGTAAGTCTTGTAAATAAATTCAGTTTATCAAAAAGACATTCCTTCTTCCTTTTTCAGAAGGAACAGGAAAGGAAGAAAATCAAAGAATATTCTGATCCTCATAGTCTTATCTATAGCTACAATTTTTGTTGCTAGCCACAGCTTTTAGAAAATTCAGAGACTTAGCAAACACTGGTAGCCATGGTACAAACTAAAGGCAATATGAAGAACATCCAAAGATCTGAAGGACTGTATTTCATTTACTTCTCTGTGACTAAGTGTGGTACGTTAATTAATCAGCAGCTACCTGCTCTTTGAGAAGAATACTGAAACCTGAGGGTAATGCAGACACAATAGTATGTTTACGCTCCTTGAAAATATTAGACTGTATCAGTTTAAAAGCCAATGTTTACGGCCAGATCCTATGGGATTAATTTTTTTTTTCTGTACAGACTGCTTGCATGAGAAAAAAATACAGTACACATTTCTGACTTGCTAAAAACTTTCATAATAGCACTAGTTACCAAAGAAAAAGTTCATGCCTTCCCCTTCAGCCCCCAGATAAACTGAAAAATTTCAACCGGTTTAACATTTGGACATACTAAAATGAAGCCAAATAGACCATACTTCATAGCCGAGCCTGGAAAGTATTTTCAGCTTATGAAACTTACACAGATTCTTCAGAGAAGCCTTAACCTCACAAAGTTCAGCAAGGAGAAGTACAAAGTCCTGTACCTGGGGAACAACCACCCCAGGTACCAATATATGCTGGTGGCCACCCAGCTGGGAAGCAGCTTGGCAGAAGGGCCTAAGGATCCTGGTGGACACCAAGTTGAACATGAGCCAGCAACGTGCCCTAGTGGCAAAGAATTGTATCCTGAGCTGCATTAGACAAAATATTGCCAGCAATGCTGAGCAGAGGTCCTTCCCCTCTGCTCAGCACTGGTGAGGCCACACCTGTGGTACTACCTCCAGTTTTGGGCTCCCCAGTAGAAAAGAAACATGGACATACTGGAGAGGGTCCAACAAAAGTCCACTAAGATGACAAAGGGACTGCAGCATCCCGCCTACAAGGAAGGGCTGAGAGAGCCGGGACTGTTCAGCCTGGACACAAGAAGGCTCAGGAGGGGCTGTGTCATCAACATGTATAAATATCCAAAGGGAGGATGCCAAGAGGACAGAGCCATGGCCTTGTCGGTGGTGCCCAGTGACATGACTGGAGGCAATGGGCACAAAAATGAAATACAGGAGGCTCTGTCCAAACATCAGGAAACACTTTTTCTCTTGTGGAGACTTGTGGAGTCTCCTTCCTTGCAGATATCTAGCAGCTGTCTGGACACGGTCCTAGGCAGCCTACTCTAGGTGACGCTGCTTGAGTAGGCAGGTTGGACCAGATGACCTGCAGAGGTGCCTTGCAACCTCAACCACTCTGCAATTCTGTAAAATAAGCTTCAAAATTTTTATGTGCACTTTACAGTCATCAAAGAAGTATTTTCCCTATTCTAAATGATCTGAAAGTCAGTTTTTGTATGGGAGACTGCGTGTATGCACACATGCATGTACACATACACACAAAAATCCTCACTCCTTTTAAAGGATAGATGATCAGTATTTAATCATTTCACCATCTCAAGAACTCCACATCCCGAGGCCCTCCAAAAAAATCTCTAGCTTGAAAAGTCACAGTGAATCTACTGCATATGAACAGTTTTTGAGAGGGGAAAAGGACACAGTTATTCTTGAGTTAAGAATGTCAGAATAGTCCATCAAGCTAATGAAGGAGCTACCTGCTGTAAAAGAGTCCCTGATTTCATAAAAGAATAAAGAAAAGCCTCAAAAGCCACTGAAGTTCTCCCCTGTATTTTGTCAGCATTCAAGTGACATCCATACTTCAGAATTAACAGAAATGCACTGGTTAAGTGGGGCATTAAAGCAACCTCCGCAGAGCTGGACAGTTTGTAAAGTTCATTAGCACCCAGATTACCTTCCTACAGACTCTTTGAGCCCCTCACAATCATCTGAAAGATCATTAGATTCTGACACATTGTTCTTATATATCTAAATGACCTTTCAGATACGCTCTTCAGGTTCTCACTGTTAATACTGCATGCCAAATGTCACCAAAATTTTTTGAAGTTAAGTGTCACCAGAAGACATTTTGACAGGCCATTTTGTTGCTGGATACAGCAACAGAATTATGTTATGCTGGGGGTGAGGGACTGAAAGAGAGAAAAAGCATCTGATCCCTAGTCAGGTACACCATTACTTCTGGTATCTTGCATAGTTGTCAGCATATACACAGAGCCTGATGGAGGAAGGAGAGGCTACTACTCCAAGTAGCTCGAGGCTCCCAGTGTCCTCAATTACACAGGGCATTTTAAAGAGAAAGGAAAAAATAAGCCGTATGGGCTGCCTTGGAGGGCAGTTCTGCAGTCTTAAGTACCACCTAGGTTCCCAAATAGGGTCAGCTTTTCTCAGAGTGACCAGTTTCAACGAATGCAGACTGATACACCATTTTCTCAGAACTCACACATACTTTGGTGTAGAAGCACTGAATAATCTCATCTCTTCTGAGGAGCGGGCTCAGTTTACACCCCACCACATGAGCAAAAAACAGGGCACACACCACGTAGCGGTCCAAGACAGTTAACACTGCCAGAATGAATATATTCACTCCTTCCTGCGAGCCCACTGTACCTCTAGGTGCGAAGAAGGCAGACACACTAATACTTTGAGAGGATTAGGGAATACAGGAGGGAGGGCCAGGGGACCCATTTTTATTGGGAAAAGGGGAAAGATGCATTGCTTCATCTACACCAGTCTGAGTGTTTCTTTTGACCTGCTAGTCTTTCCCTTCCAAAGAAACTCATGGCAATAAGATGACCCTGTTCAAACAAACATCAAAAAAAGTCTGCCACAT
>VZSF01004285.1:456893-509929 GCA_013398295.1 Chionis minor
ACCAATATATGCTGGTGGCCACCCAGCTGGGAAGCAGCTTGGCAGAAGGGCCTAAGGATCCTGGTGGACACCAAGTTGAACATGAGCCAGCAACGTGCCCTAGTGGCAAAGAATTGTATCCTGAGCTGCATTAGACAAAATATTGCCAGCAATGCTGAGCAGAGGTCCTTCCCCTCTGCTCAGCACTGGTGAGGCCACACCTGTGGTACTACCTCCAGTTTTGGGCTCCCCAGTAGAAAAGAAACATGGACATACTGGAGAGAGTCCAACAAAAGTCCACTAAGATGACAAAGGGACTGCAGCATCCCGCCTACAAGGAAGGGCTGAGAGAGCCGGGACTGTTCAGCCTGGACACAAGAAGGCTCAGGAGGGGCTGTGTCATCAACATGTATAAATATCCAAAGGGAGGATGCCAAGAGGACAGAGCCATGGCCTTGTCGGTGGTGCCCAGTGACATGACTGGAGGCAATGGGCACAAAAATGAAATACAGGAGGCTCTGTCCAAACATCAGGAAACACTTTTTCTCTTGTGGAGACTTGTGGAGTCTCCTTCCTTGCAGATATCTAGCAGCTGTCTGGACACGGTCCTAGGCAGCCTACTCTAGGTGACGCTGCTTGAGTAGGCAGGTTGGACCAGATGACCTGCAGAGGTGCCTTGCAACCTCAACCACTCTGCAATTCTGTAAAATAAGCTTCAAAATTTTTATGTGCACTTTACAGTCATCAAAGAAGTATTTTCCCTATTCTAAATGATCTGAAAGTCAGTTTTTGTATGGGAGACTGCGTGTATGCACACATGCATGTACACATACACACAAAAATCCTCACTCCTTTTAAAGGATAGATGATCAGTATTTAATCATTTCACCATCTCAAGAACTCCACATCCCGAGGCCCTCCAAAAAAATCTCTAGCTTGAAAAGTCACAGTGAATCTACTGCATATGAACAGTTTTTGAGAGGGGAAAAGGACACAGTTATTCTTGAGTTAAGAATGTCAGAATAGTCCATCAAGCTAATGAAGGAGCTACCTGCTGTAAAAGAGTCCCTGATTTCATAAAAGAATAAAGAAAAGCCTCAAAAGCCACTGAAGTTCTCCCCTGTATTTTGTCAGCATTCAAGTGACATCCATACTTCAGAATTAACAGAAATGCACTGGTTAAGTGGGGCATTAAAGCAACCTCCGCAGAGCTGGACAGTTTGTAAAGTTCATTAGCACCCAGATTACCTTCCTACAGACTCTTTGAGCCCCTCACAATCATCTGAAAGATCATTAGATTCTGACACATTGTTCTTATATATCTAAATGACCTTTCAGATACGCTCTTCAGGTTCTCACTGTTAATACTGCATGCCAAATGTCACCAAAATTTTTTGAAGTTAAGTGTCACCAGAAGACATTTTGACAGGCCATTTTGTTGCTGGATACAGCAACAGAATTATGTTATGCTGGGGGTGAGGGACTGAAAGAGAGAAAAAGCATCTGATCCCTAGTCAGGTACACCATTACTTCTGGTATCTTGCATAGTTGTCAGCATATACACAGAGCCTGATGGAGGAAGGAGAGGCTACTACTCCAAGTAGCTCGAGGCTCCCAGTGTCCTCAATTACACAGGGCATTTTAAAGAGAAAGGAAAAAATAAGCCGTATGGGCTGCCTTGGAGGGCAGTTCTGCAGTCTTAAGTACCACCTAGGTTCCCAAATAGGGTCAGCTTTTCTCAGAGTGACCAGTTTCAACGAATGCAGACTGATACACCATTTTCTCAGAACTCACACATACTTTGGTGTAGAAGCACTGAATAATCTCATCTCTTCTGAGGAGCGGGCTCAGTTTACACCCCACCACATGAGCAAAAAACAGGGCACACACCACGTAGCGGTCCAAGACAGTTAACACTGCCAGAATGAATATATTCACTCCTTCCTGCGAGCCCACTGTACCTCTAGGTGCGAAGAAGGCAGACACACTAATACTTTGAGAGGATTAGGGAATACAGGAGGGAGGGCCAGGGGACCCATTTTTATTGGGAAAAGGGGAAAGATGCATTGCTTCATCTACACCAGTCTGAGTGTTTCTTTTGACCTGCTAGTCTTTCCCTTCCAAAGAAACTCATGGCAATAAGATGACCCTGTTCAAACAAACATCAAAAAAAGTCTGCCACATTTTCTGAATCAATCAGTACAAATGAAAACCATGAGAAACGGGGCGTGAATGAGCAAACAAGCATCAAAAGACAGGAGCTCGTACAGCTTCAACTTCACAGGGACAGCCACGAGCAAATAAAAGGAGTTCCTAGCAGCTTCCAGAAAACTGAAATATTTCTAACAATTATTCAACAACTGGAAGAGTAGGAGACCTTGGGTCAGAACTGCTTTCTAACGCATGTCCCTTTTCCCTTTGAAATTGTTGTCTTTCTATAAGCATTATCTAGTGCACCATGAGCACTCAGGACCATGGGCTTACACAGAAGGAGAGGAAAAAGCTTCCCTATCCTCAGGAGCACAGCTGTACCTTCAAATGTGCTTCAGCAGCTTTTGGAGACAATTCATCTGACTCCCACCAACAATACAGGATGCTCATCATGCTAAAAGTGTGTTAGAAAAACATGAAATTCCAGAGAAGTCAGACTTCTCTGAGACACACAGTTCACAATGTTAATTTGCTATTAGACAAAGAGCTTACCGATGGAATTTTACTGAACAGGTAAGGAACAATCATGACCAACCTGCTGGACAAGCAACATAAAACAATCTTTTTATGCAAACGAGCAAATTATAACAACACAGGAATTGCATGAAATTTCAACATCACACACAGACTGAACACATGAACTAGACCGTGGCGCGTACGTGTGTGTGTGTGTGTGTGTGTGTGCCCTACGTGCTACCTGGCAACGCAGACCGCCTACAGCTTCGTCAGGAGGAGACTTTAAAAACCTTGTGAAAATACTGATGATAAAAGGAACTGAGAGGGTGGTACAAAGTAACTAGCTTCCCCAAATAAATACTCTCCACAGCTGTAAACTACATGTCGAGTTCCTGGGGAAGCAGGAACAAATCCTCAGATAAAAAACACATCTACTTAATGAATAGATATGTGGGAGCAAAGGAAGGCTGACATTTCTATAGCAACAGAGTTAATGGTGCGCGGAAGTATTTAATTCCACCTTTTCAATTAAATTTTCTGGCTTTCACTGTTTGTTTTTTTGATTACAATGCAAACTATTTAGGATATTCGTGAGGGTTTGGGAGTACACAGATTTGAGAACTCTGAAGCAATAATGTGTGTAAGTCAGCAAAATCAGGTTGACTTTATTCCACCTACACTCCTTCCCCACCCAGAAAAGTTTCCAGAAACACAAGCTGAACCTTGAAGATTGTTAGATGCTCTTTCCCAGGCCTTTATAAACCAAAAGCAATAAAACATTGCAGGCAAAGCATTCCGATCTTAGACACCACGTACAGTACTTATAGCAACCACCCTATGGAAGTCTTGTTATTGCTGCCTATTAAAAAAAGAAATCTGAAAACCAGAAAGTTAAAGCCTTGCTGCTGTGGAGTAAAAGAATGGCCTTTTTATGGTGTGCTACTGCTGCCTTAAGGGGTAAATCCTGTTTAGGGCAAACCCTAGGAACAAAAAAGCCCAGCATCATTGTTGTATTAAACAGATCCCTCTTTTTGCTGATTTTATGGCACACGTAGAGCCAAAAACCTCCTTATCAGAACAAATGCTCAACTACTTACTTTGGAGCCAATTAAAAAGGATTGTAAGATGACTTTTAAATTAAGGCTTTCAAGATATCCAACCAGTCAAGTAAACTGTGAGAGCCGGATGCCCGCCCTCAAAAGGTTTAATGCTAGCGTCCCACCACCCTCTCCCTCTTCTTTCATAAATAAAGTTATTCAAGATTCCAGGTTCCTTCTTTGATACATGCAAGCTGCTTTCTGGGAGGACTGGTCTTTTTATTTGCAGATAGGCGGGAGCAGGGGGAGGAGGGGGGGAGAGAGAGAAGAGAATCAAAACTATGTCGGCTTTAATTCATATTACAAATGGAAAAACTGTAGGCTTTTTCCTAAAAATCATGGTCATGCTAGAAATTATATGCCAAAAACCCAACAGTGAACAAACTGGAAAGCTAATGTCAGTTACAGGAATTAAGGTATCGTTTGAGGTTAACTTGTGTCTTTAAAACAAAGAAAGGCTAAGCTCAATTCTTTATCAGAAGCTGTGGTATTTCAAAGCAGCAGGACTTTTAGTAATGGAAACAACCATCATCTCAGTTTGATCCAGAATTATCTTTTTTTAAAGGTATTTAGGTACTTTGAGAAAGAAATATCTTTTAATGGATTTCTCCTCAGGTATTTCTATGTATAATTTATAAAAATGATAGCTACCTAGACATCTTAATTCTATTTTAACCAGCAATGGGAAGGAACCGAGGAAAGAAGTAATGTAGTTTTCCTTTTCTCTTTTTCACTAGTCTTTGAAAAGCAGTTACGTGCACAGTAAGAAAAGATTAATAAAATTTAAGACACATTAACTAGTTATATGGTAATGGACCAATTTTACACCACTTGTAAATACATCCTCATTGGGAAGATGTGTTACATACTCAGCTCCAATCATTATTTACCATATCACCAGGTTTGAATATGGAAACACCATTCTGGTATGTCACATACAATGTTTTCTTCTTTTTTTTTTTTAAATCTAAACACTAGCTTTACACTGCATACAGGCAAGGAACCCCCCTCCCCCCCAAACCACAAATATGTATTGTTAAAAAACTCAAAACACAAAAATACATTTAATATTGAATTAAAGACCACTAAAAAGCATTCAAAACTCTACTGTAATTTAAGGAAATTCACATCTTACAGTGCTGTTTACCACCAACGGCACAGAAAGCTCTCTAGGACTGTTCTACTGTATTAGACACAAGAAACGCAAAACATTACAAAGATAAAACCTCTAGCAGGTAATCGTGAAGTGTTTAAAAAAGGTGTTCTTAAGATAACACATCATAGCCTGTTTAAAATGAGATTTTAAAAAATTCATCCTTTAAAAAAAGATCACACACGGGCTCAGCAATACTTTGCTAGTAGAAGTCAATATAGGTTTACTGAAGTTAACTTAGCCCAGGTGAGGATCACGCCCAAATCCCTGTATTTAACTGAATATGTTTTTAATGCTTTTCCCCCTGACCTTTACACTCCATTGCAGCAATTATATTTTATCTATAAATTGGTGTTTAGTGTTGGTTTATGTTGTGGATAAAAGCTTCAAGGTATTAACACTACAAGATTTTTTAAAAAAAGTTATTGCACACATATCATGTTTTCAAAATATTTATGACAGAAGTATATACATGTATGTATGTGACTACATATAGACACCCACACAGAGCCTAACTTCCACTAGGGAGCAAAAGGTAGCGGCCTTTCATCTCAAAACCAAAGTAATTTCTCAGCTACAGAACTACCACATACAGATGAAAAAATTAGCAAGTCTGGGGTTTTTGCCTTTGTTCAACTGATTTTTTTCATATATCTGTATTTTCAATGACTTGCTTACAGTCTAGAAGCCTATGGTATAAATTTCATCCCAGAGTGAATTTTTATGATGGAGTTATAAACCCCTAAAGAAACCGGGTTTACAATGGAAGTGCTGACATAACTAACTATAGCAGCACTAGCAGTGCCTCTGTAATCAAGGCACATTATATTTATGAGGTAGGTAAAAGTCTGTAACCATCAATCACTGGAATCATATTGACAGATTCTAAGTTTGAGGTCCAACAGAATTAATGTATTCAGTTTCTCACACCATTGATATGAAGGGGAGAATTTGCAGGCACTTTTATGGGCTTCGGCTTTGACATCTTTACAGAAATCAGCAAGGGGCTGTCTTGCTGAAACATTCATTAATCTGCTGCCTCAGCATTTCTAGGTTTTTGCACCAACCTTTCGCAAAATGCTACAGAAGTAGATTGTCCAGAAACCAAATGTGACCTTATTCACATACGAACGCTTCATGAGCTGGTCATTACAAACATTAATTCTACATATATCCACCAGACATTTAAAATTATACCTAAGAATGATTAATCACCCAAAGAATATCCAACTCCTAAATTATAACTCAACATCCCTATATAAAACAATCTAAAATGTCAGCACCTCAGTCTTTATGATATCACACCGTTCCAATAATTCTGTTTTACAAGTAAATTCCTATTATACATTAATAAGTGCTGTTGGTGGCTAAACTTCATGCCTTTGAGTAATGACCAGGTTGAAGGCAATTAGGCCGGCCAGGTGCAGCTGGGTTAGGTACTAATAAAAAGTTTTTAAATTTTACTATTTCCGTTTGGATTTTGGGGATGCATTCCAATCTGCCCAAATTAGGGAGGAAATTGTTTCCATGTTTTCAGCTGTTCCATGGTCTGACTATTACTGACCGATAACCCACATAGATTTTTTTTTTTTTTTTTACTTAAAAACACGCACACTCTCACTCAGAAGACCCAATGTCTTTACTTTTAACTTGTCAGAGAATCATGGAAGAAAACTAAGAAACTATTATATAAGTTTGCAAAAAGAGTTTTCAATTCAGTCACAGGGTTAGCTGGGCTTGAGTGATACTTATCTGAAAACAGAAAATCTGGATTTTCAAAGTCTTTATCTAGGTATTAATGCAGAATAAGAACTGAAATACAACCATGTCATCCTTCCTCCATTCCTCTGAAAGTCCAGACTGCTGTGAATGTGTTTTCCATAACATGCTAATATTTTTTTTAAAATTACATGAAAACTTTTGTTTCTTTGGGGTTTTTTTTGAAAACCAAGCTGACCACACCATTTACACTAATTTTAAATGCCCTGTATTTATTGAAGTGTATGTAGAATGCAAAGTGCTGCCAGTGCCTGTGGTTGAGGTCATAGGAAGAAGGCTTTCTGAAGTGGCACCACTGCAATCAGCCCCCAAGAGTCTTCTGCATGTGTACACATGCACACTTACATACACCTTCCTGTCCTCTTGCCCTCATACATGTTTTCACGTGTACATCTCACTCCAAGACAGCCTGAAGCTGAGCACAGAGTGCATCACACCAGTCTGTGTCCGTGGCAAGGGGCACCAGGAAACCTCCAACGCTTCTGCTCACCAGAACTTTCTCAGAAGGGAAAGATACCGCCAGGGACCTGAGGAGCTTGGGGACAGAAGAGCTATCCTGCTTCCCACAGATGGGACCTGAGGTCTTGTATGGCCCTGAGCTTCTCCACTGCATTACAGTCATTCTCTCAACATGAGGCTTTACTTCTGGAAAACGGAAGCCAGAGACATGGATTCTTTTTAGGTGCTCACCGCAGCATTTCTTCATTTTCAGGTTCTACTTGTAAACCATACAGAGATGCCACTTTGGCTCAGGAAGGCCTTGAGCCACAATTTGCAGGTGACCGGGAGAACAAGCTTCTCCCATTCCTATCACCCAGAAAGGCATCCTCAATGAAGGCTGTGCCAAAATGCTGGTTAACATGGACCTTAGGTCTGACCGATATAGCCACTTCTGCACCATGGCTCACAGCAAAGCGGCCACGACTAGAACACATCATGTCAGTGGGTGGGTGACCGTAAAGACACCTTTTTCTCCTTCCCAGTGCCCCAAGTTCAGCGTAACAGGCTCCTTGATAAACAGATTTGTATTCTGAACTCTTTTTAAGCCCTAGTCAGAAATTTAGCCTGGGAAATCTATGAAGGTCCAACAGCATTAATGGGAAGGCATCACTGAAATGGACAGGATTTAGCCACAACTAAACTGCAACCTCTGCTCGTTCTGCAGCTTTTGCACAGATTTGAGTCTAGGTGGGAAGAAAAAAAAGTATGTATTTTTGAAACTAGAATAAAAGTATAATTCTGTGTGCCAATTTAAAAAAACATCATTAATTCCTATGACTCTATAATCTGAAATTAAACATGGCATACATTTACTTTTTTGAAGGCATTACTTTGCAGGCAAAATGAAATAGTAACGCAGCACGCAGATACGGGCATACAGGGAGCTCAAAGAAAATTACCTGCTTTGCGTTCCCACAAGCGAGCAGTGCCCTGAGGAGGGCAGCATATAGGCACACATTTAAATATGCAGAAAACTGTTCTGAGTCACACGCTTTGCTAAAACTGCCTCGCCTTTCAGGGGATTAGTGAAGTACCACACACACAGTCAAATATCGTAATAAAACATAGGTAGAAAGACAACAGGATATTAAACCAAAGCTCACTACAAAACGTCAAAGCCTTTGCTTTCATGAGTATCAACAGGAACAGATTCTTAGTATCCCTAATATCTCAGAATTTCTTCAGTCTAAATCATTGCCAGTTCAATTTTAAACGTGCTTAACGGAATCAAGAGGTTCAAAAACTGATCATCCAATAATGATTATACAGGCAAAATGGGAACAATTATCAAATTTGCAGAAACATATCTATTTTTAAAGAGGATCCAATTCTAAAACAATTATATTTCGTTTCAGGTAAGTCAGTTTGAATACATGTGATCCCAAAAACCCTCCCCACAAAACTCTACGCATTTTAAAACTCAATTGCTCAGTCAAACTTGGTCCGTAAATTTAATGAAAAGAAATCAAGTTTAAAATAAATTAAAAAAATAAAATAAAAGGTATCACTTTCCAGATAGTTTTCTCAATTACTTAATTGAATCTCCGATTCAGTCACGTTGCGATAAACATTACAGGAAGGAATATGGTTTCCAGTTATAAAGATTCTCAAAAGTGGCTACAAAGCTTAGAGAAAGCAAGATTATAGACTGACACACCATACATTTGTTCTGTTCATAGATAAAACTGGAGGCTGTGTTTTTAAGGCTTTTAATACAGCATCATTGTAACTGCTCAGTTTGTCTTTTCCTATCAGCCCTACTTTTGTCAGTGACCTCAGGATGATACTTTCGAGATGATAAATAAAACTGAACTGTAAATTGAGTGTTTTTTAAAATAATTAATTACTAATTATTTTTTGAAGCTTGGTGAAAATTTGAAATCTAGAAGCGTGGGTAGCATCAGCATTGAAACAGACTTACAATTTCCAAGAGAGCGCTAAGATATTTAAGGAACGGAGTAGTTATAAGCATTTGAAAAGCTAATTACAAAGCTGGTAGCAGAAGGAAGAAATTTAAGGAGCCGGAGGAGCTGCATTTTGCCAGCCGGCGCAGGGCAGGGCAATCCGCTGCATTGCAGTGCCCTCTGGTGCTGCTCCTACAGAAGTGGAACATCTCGGTGCTCTCGCTGGTGGCACCCACCAGCTCCTGGCCAAGAGAATTAAACACGGGTGTCATAAACCCCCCCTGTCGAAAAGTCTCCAGCCTCTGTATCATCACACATGCACGTATTTAACGTAGAGAGCGTAACTGTGGGAAAAGTGCTAAATCGCACGAGGCGTCGCTTTTAATGAATTCCACAAGGAAATATAAACCTACAACACAACTGTTCCCTGAAAAAGGAGCATCCAGCAAATTATCCCAGAATATAAAAATATACAACGAGGGAAGGTCAGAATGATATTTCCACCTGTTCACAAAACTCCAGGTCCCATATTTCTATTAGTTGTTGGAAGCTACAAAGGACAGATGGATTGATTGAAAAGCTTGATAAACAGCCATAAACTTAACCACAGAAATTTAGGAATGTTTTATTTCAATGCCAGTCATGTGAAAAAACACACCAAAACTAAGCAATACAGACAGATGGATGCTTTCAAGAGGATACTCTCACAATGACAAGAGATGCTTTCAAAACACGAAGGGACAATAAGAAAATGCAGTTAGCTCCAAATTAAAAATATCATCAAAGGCTCCTTCTCCTGAAGACACCTCCGAGTAGTTTGGACAGACTCAATTAAGCAGTCTGCATGCAGCACGCTTCCCCCACCCACACACTGGGGATATTTGGGTTTGCTTTGCTTTGCCTTTTTACTCCCCAGGCACATGCCACATCTTGAAGTAAAAATCCAGACGTGGCTCTCATCACCAGTTCAGCACCGCTGAGGACAAGGCTGCCCATGCTAAGCTGAGCTCCTCCACGGTGAAACCCCGGAGCAGCCAGCTTCAGTCCTTAAAAGTCAAGGGCAATATTGTCGCTAGCACAAGGCTGCAGAGCTGTACAGTCCCCAGATCCTGCAGGCGAGATGAAGTCAGCCCAAGTGCTCATGACAACATATTCAGGCAGATAAAACTTTGGCTAGGGATTAGGAACTTCCTCCACCCGCCTCGACAAACAGGGAACATCAGGAATATTTTGGGCCCCTCACTACAAGAAAGACAGTGAGGTGCTGGAGCGTGTCCAAAGAAGGGCAGCGAAGCTGGTGAAGGGTCTAAAGCACAAGTCCTAAGAAAAGTGGCTGAGGGAACTGGGGCGGTTTAGTTTGGAGAAAAGGAGGCTCAGGGATCGCTCCCTACAAATACCCAAAAGGAGGTTGTAGTGAGGTGGGGGGGGCGGTCTCTTTTCCCAAGTAACAAGTGATAGGATGAGAGGAAACGGCCTCAAGTTGCACCCGGGGAGGTTTAGACTGGATATTAGGAAAGATTTCTTCACAAAAAGAGATGTCAACCATTGGAACAGGCTGCCCAGGGAAGTGGTTGAGTCACCATCCCTGGAGGTATTGAAAAGATGGGTAGATGTGGCACTTACGGACACGGTTCAGTGGTGGACTTGGCAACGCTAGGTTTACAGTCAGATTCAATGATCTTAAGGGTCTTTTCCAACCTAAATGATTTTGTGAACATTCAAAGTAAAAATAAAAAATGGCCTAATACAACTTTTTTCCTGCGTATGTCAAGTTTTCTGCAGTTACATGGGAAGGTTGTATATTTTTTTCAACATTAAGGAAAGTTTTACTACCAATGCTGGAGCAGAGATATTAGTCACTAGTGTAACAGATTACTTCTGAAGGCTAAGCTTATTGCACTGAACAAGCATTTAAATAAAAAGAATAGTATTTCTAAATTTAGTTATACCCGAAGATTCTGAAATCACAAATTACATGCACTTGAAGCTGCAAGCAGTGGCAGGCACAGGTATTCAAGGTTTCTGGAATAATCAAACTGCTCAACCTAAATTTAAATTATTAAGTTATCTCTTCATAATAGTTCTCTTCCTTCACTGAAGAAAAACGTACTTCCTTTTGTAAGCAGTGTGTATTTTACTTGCATCTAGTGAAACATGAAACGTGTTTCAGTTACTGTCACAAGTACTTCCATTAAATGCCTCTTCCACTTCAGTGAGAGATGTTCCAGTATTTTCAAATAATGTTTCTTACTCTTACAATAATTCTTTTCAATTGTATTATTTCAATGTTTCTTCAGAATTCCAGACAGCAAAAACATGATAGAATCTTTGTAAAACAGACAATAAAACTGCTAGTAATGCTAGATGAATTGCAGTCACTGTTATTTGTGTTTTATAACTGTGAACATCCAGGCAGTTCAATAATAGAAGAAAAAAAAAAAAAGAAAGAAAAAAGGACACTTTCTAAAATGAGTATTAATGAATTGTAAAGAATGCTGTTAACTGTGGTGGGTCACTGAAAAGAAACAGAAATAAGTAAACTACAAGCATCCATCATTTATGTGACAGAGTGCACACATTTTAACACATCAGGCACTAAAAGGCATGTTTTTAAGATGCCACTTTGCAGGACTGTGCAAAAAGTTCCCCTTCTGAGCAACAAGGCACAACTTCCAGCTTATCAGGAGGGGCCACCAACCCAGGCTAAGCAGAGCAATAGCCTGGAGAGGAAGGCAATGATCGAAGAGACATGGTCATATTTCACTGAAACACAGTACCCTAAAAAGCACAGGGAGAGGTTTTTCTGCATCTTCCACA
Organism: Chionis minor; assembly: GCA_013398295.1. NCBI lineage: Eukaryota > Metazoa > Chordata > Aves > Charadriiformes > Chionidae > Chionis > Chionis minor. The sequence continues at coordinate 468,791 of VZSF01004285.1, forward strand.
GAGAATAATAAATGCAGGAAAGCAGCCCTGCACAATAATCCTTTTCCTTCTCTCCCATAAAGCTGAGGCTATAAGCTACAAAGGAAGATGGTACATTGCACATGAAGAATAACCGTCTCAAAAGTAGGAATTGCAAACAGTGTTCTTAAACCTCTAAGTAAATAAAACTAATGCTATGATAATCACAACCATTACCACAGGAATTTTATTAGAATAAATCTCAGTGACTAACTGAAGCTTGAAGTATAAAAATCTGAGAACTGATAATTATTCTCCATCGCTCAGAGGGGAATATCAGGAAGACTGGCAAACACTTGGACTTCCCGCACTATCTGTTCTTTGCATCAGCATTTTTCTATCCCTCTTTTTTACTCTAATTAAAGGAGTTACTCTTAATATATTTGGGGAAGTTTCACTTTTTTCCCCCCTTTTCTTTAGGACAGTAAAAACTCGGAAGCAGGCTTATCAAGTTTATAAATATAGTAATTCAAAAGAAAACCCCAAAACCAAAAACCCAAACCAAACCCACATCAGGCAAGATGTTTCTCACTCTTAATTTTAAGTAGATCAGTCTGCAACTCATGGAAGAAGTCAAAGACAGCCATATGGTTGTACTGTACAGCTTTACCACCAGCGGTCTTTCCCTTTCTGTCCTCAAAGTTGCTGCAACTTTGCTAAAAAGGTAATTAAGCGCAACAGAATGAGAGCAAAAATACAGCCAGTGTTATGTTTCATTTAAAATCAAACAAACAAACAAACAAAGCATTGCATGCTTGTGTGCCTTAGGACCCCTAATGCCTTATGACCACTGCATGAATGGGAGCACTTGCTAGGTGTCACTGTAGTTATGTGTGCCATCAGAGGTGGGATTGCAAGGGACATGGCCAAGCAAACAAGCTGGACATGGCCAGCTGGCATAGCAAGATCTATGGAATGGCAGAGGCGCCAGCCTCTGCCATGACTGAGAAGGTCCCAGGAGTGCCCGGAGCACTTGCTGCATAGAAGGCATTTCCTCCACAGCACTGGCAGTTTTGTGACCAAAGAAGGATGGATTAAAACTCTGCTTGGCCACATTACTGCACGATACTATTTACTTCCTGATTCCATTAGATTTTGAAAATGCACTAATTCACACCAAATGGTCCAAAACACAGATGTGTACTATTTCAACCCTGAAAACTCTACAGCTGCATATTGCAGGGTAGTTCCCTCCACCCCTGCAAAAGGGAAAAGTTTTGCATTTCAAAAAGAAAGTATTCAAAGACTAACTGGAAGTATACAGAGAGCACTCAGAAGTACAAACACTTTTATCTAAGACACTTTTTCTACACTGTTTAGGAGGAAAATGAAAATCTTCATTCCTACACACTGCCCTAAAAAACAAACACACAAGTTGAGGAGACAGAGCACTGATTCTTCATCTGCTTTTGAACACCTTAACTACCTGCAGAGCTTCTTCAACCTGGACAGGGCAAATCTTCTAAAACGACCTACCCGACCTTCATATCCTAAGCTGTAAGAACAGTACTCTCGGTGCTCTACTGCTTAAAAATTAAGTACTGCATTGAGATGAAACTGGAATCCACCATGATCAGGCTCCAGTTTAAGCTGGTGAAAAAGGAAAGGCTTTTCATTGCATCCAATTCTCCAAGTGAAAACTGGCTTTTTTTTTTCTAGTTGCAAGTGATTCAGGAGCTGGATCTACTTATTTAATAATAGGACCATTACTGGTTTGTATGTATCTGCCAGACCCACTGCAGCTGAGCATTTACTTTGACAGTATTTAGGGTCAAAGTGATGGAAAAAAAATAACCCAAGGAAGTTGTAGAAAATGGAGAGCGAAAGATGAGGGAATGGGGTAAAGAGGTAGTGTGGCAATTCAAATAAGCTCCCATCTTTCAAAATATCATAGGCCTTTCACAATACTTCATCATTATCAAACCAGTAGCAACTAACCATGTTTTGAAACAGGACAAAACAAAAAGAGAGACACAAACCCCACCATTTTTTAACTCTCATAGCCTTTCTTTTATTTTGCTGCTGAGTTAAAAGAACATGCCTGCTGTCTGTTCACAGGAATTTATTTTTTTTTAATGAGAATTACAAATCCCTCAAACAGAAGTTTTAAAAGAAAGTAGTAAAATTTTAACGTCTTCAAATGGCAATAAGGCAAAACCTGAAAGAGAACAAAATCTTCATACAAATACCTTAGCAAAACATCTGCTGGTCTTCTGAGGCAAAGGTTTTTTATTTTTTAAAGAATGCATGTGAGTTTCTTAAGGATTAACAACATTTAACAGTGACACAGAAATTAGTCTTACCACTAGTAATAAAATTCCATTAGGGATAGTATTTTGAAATTTCCTTTTTAAACATATTAGGACTAGCCAAGCCATTCCACAGGTCTTTTAGTATGCATGACATCTGTTAGCAGAAATAAATAAAAAAGACATTCATCCTAATTCAGCTGAACAATAAATAATCTTCAAGTATTTTCAGAAAGTTGTGAGTACACATCTGTTTGAGGCTACAGAAGGGACCTATGTCGGTGTAAAGATCATTTATTCCCCCCCCGGCAGGTTAAGGAGAAAGTTTTTAACCAGCTGCTTAATTTCCACAGCTACAGTAAGATTTTGCCAATAGGACATGTGTCTGCTCTTAACTCTGCATTTATAAACATGAACCAATTTTAAAACCATGCTTTCTTGAAGGCGACAAACACAGTAACAGTTCTCTGTGGTCACTAATGCTGCACATGAATCATTGCAGAGCATTCATCTTCGTTGCTAATACAAAGTGAGGAAGCAGGATTTTGTTCACGTTAGAGAGAAAACGGTGAGCACAGACAGAAGCGCACGGGCTGCAGAGTGACTGCCAAATCCTGCCAAATGTGAACCGCATCCTGAAGTGTGGTTCAAACCAGGATGCCACACTGCATCAGGCATTACACCTGAAGTTAGGGAGCAGAGCAACGACCCCATATAGCCCCTGACCCAACTGAAAGCCTTCTCCTGTCCTATCAACACACATGGGTATCACCAAGAGATGGTGTGGTAGAAACCCTGCTGAAAGCTACGGAAACTCACTTTAGAAATACTCCGATGTAGTCTTCAGGAAATTTCTTTTGGAAACTCCTAATTGCTACTGATACAGCAGCTGTATTCATTAGAGGCATGGAATGAATCAGACTGCAGCAGCATCTCAAGCCTTTTTTCAATGTCTTCTCATGAAGTTTCAAACACTTCTTTGCTGTTAACAGTTCTTCTTCACTGTGAGTTTTAAAAAAAATTTTAAAAAATAGAAGATCTTCACTCTCCCATTGCAATTATTTTTCAACAAGTCAAAGAAGACAGAAAAGAAGTTCTGGCAAATTTGAAAGAAAACATTTAAAGAAGGTTAACATATGTAATTAATGTATTAACCTAACACTGACTGTGACTAAAGCAGCATTCTATATGTAAAAATATAAAGGAAGAGAATATAATTAACGCCAATCACTACAGACTGACAGAAAGAAGATCAAGTCCAACTACTGAATAGCTTTCTCATTGCTTTGACAAAGTTAAATTTGTTGTTGATAAATTCAGTAGCATTCAAGTCACAAATGCAACTCCACAGTAGGTTCTTCTGCTGAGATCCAGGAATGTACAAGAATGGGGGAAAGGGAAGACAAAACAAAAACCAGCAACCCCAGAAGAAGATGCTTCAATCACAGCCTCAGCTCTAAAGGCTGCAGGCTGAAAGGAGCACATCTCCCACAGCTTTGCCTGGGCATAAAGAAGTGAAGATCTGATGGCACAGAGACCGCCCTAACCCAGACATACTGAGCATTACAGCAGCCAAAATAAAGTCTTCCTCCATACAAGTAGTGACAAAAAAGCCTGCACAAGTCTAGCACCACCAGAACACACCTGACTGTTGGGCAAGTGCCTGAACGTCAAACATGCTCTCTTCCACAGCTACAATTCGCGCATGTCCCTTCCTCCTCACCATGGGGTGGGGAACAGACCACAGTTCTTTAGTAGGGGGAACCCATGAGACCAGGCTCACCAGTTCTTTTCTTGTGCGTGAAGCATGGTGGCTGCTCTCCTTGGCACCAACCAAAGCAGGGATGGACAACCTGAGCCAAGGGGATGACTACTCTGCCTGCGTCCTTGGCTTGTCATAGCCAAGCCAGGCACAGACATCCAATACAGCCATGAGCTCCTGGCCACTGCCAGGGCAGGACGCAGCCACTGAGGGCTCTGTTCCACACGCTAGCACGGAGGGAATGGGACCAGAACCATTCTTGGGTGAGGAACTGAAACCACATTATCTCTCTATTGACTAGGAGTAAGGTGCCAAAACCCACCTGCTTTACCCATGCTGGATTCAGCTGCCTTTATTCTCTCTCACACTCCACCTCCCAACAAAAAACTAATTGCCTATCATGAAATCTTAATACTTCTTCTCTAACATTTGGGGATACTGGTTACTCAGCTAACATTCTACCTCAATACTATATATATTTTTAAATAGCTTTAAACTCAAATCCCCACTTCACTAACTGAACAGACTGAAGACTGGTTGCAAGTCTGAAAAAGTTCTTGTAATTGAGAAGTCATCACAAGCAGATGAGCTTCTATAGCAGTATCATCACTACACTATCCTTAAACCCCTATTATGAAACTTTTTAAAGTTTATGTTATTAAGCACATTATTACTGACATGTTTGCCACAGATACAAATCCTGAGATACAGCCAGAAATTGCAAAACAGCGCTAATTGGAATCAGAATAAAGAAAAGCAAAACTGTTCCATGTGTCAGAAGTGACTTCAGGAGTGCCTGCAACATTAACAACATGGTGGAGAGGGGATGTCTGTCTGGGAAACATTTGTTTTGGAAAGACTAGGGAATCAAGGTGGATACCTGCTAGGCAGTGAGGTGGGAAGGCTATAAGAGAAAGATTCCAAATTTTAATTCACATAAGTCTAAATCCCTAATAAAGCACGTTTTTAATAGTGAGAATAAACCACTGAAAGAGTTTCCCAAGTATTAAGGTGACCAAATACTAGAAATGTTAAGCTCAAGATCAGAGAATACGTGCTTTCAGAAAAGTATTAGGGTGAAGATGTCCTGTAATCAGTGCTGTGCAAGAGGTTCAGAGCAGATAAACACAGTGAGGTTTCCTCATCTGCAAACCAATTTTTGCTAGCAATGTTTTGTTGAGTTTTTTTAAAGTAAGAATTTCAAATCTGAAACACCTGCTGTACCCAGGGGAAGAGCAGACAGCTAGCTAATACTCAGCTCTGAAGCCTAAACGTAAATCACAGTTGTACATGGTCACTTTTATCTGTGCCTCTGAGCCAGGATTATCTACAGAAGCATGCTGAACAGAGCTAAAACTCCTGCTGCTCAAATGCACGATTGAGCCCAGGAAATTCTTACCGCACAACTCTGGAGCATGGGGTAACCCCTGGAAGAGCTGAGACTTCCCTTATGCAATAGGAATCCAAAACCAATAACTAACTAACTAAGACTTAGCCATTTTGAAGCAAAAGCAAACCAACCTGACAGACTGGAGAATAACAGCACAGTATTACTTGTCTTACTGGTTAGAACACACAATGTGACATGACCACAACAAAAACAGTCAGGAGAAGCCACATTGCAAGGTCATGAACCTCTTCTTCCCTCACCCTACACAGGCCAAACCCATCCAACCTCACCACACTTCTAGACTCTTCTTGTGATGACACAAGAAAGCAAGTACTTCATTGGGACTAAAACCCATTGCAGATATTTCTCTTCCCGTTTGCACGTTCCCTCATATACCCAAGCTATCTACATAGTGTTTCTAATGCCCCTTCCCTTCCCCAGAAGTCATCTCACTGCCACAACTTTGGTCCTTTGAAAGAAATTCAAGCTCTCAATAGAACATACAGATTTTGCTGCCTGACATGCACATAAAGACACTCAAGACTATCATTTGCACAAAATCAGGTGGGCTTTTAAAACGTGCTGCAAAGCTTTGCCAATCTTCATTATTAAGTGGGGGGAAAAGACTGCTAACAGATCAGTTTTGTCATAACCGAACACCCAAACCATTAAAAAAAGTCCACCACAAACATACCTTTGCTGGTTTGTTTTGACAGCTGCCATTTATAACAGTATTTAACAGTGTGGAAGCTGGAGGCGGGAACCTTGCTGACTTCCACACCAGGTTATGTACAGGAACAAAGTCCCACAGCAGCATCTAATCCCTGGGAAAGTTTGCAGTCTAGCTAACATTTTTACAGAAGACCACTCCAAGCCAGAACGTGGCAAACCTGGAGTCTTTACACACGCTATGACCATATCCAGAGGGGTTCTTCTGGGCACTGGCTCTTCCTGCTACTCCTGTTTGGAGCAGAGTTGTCGCCGGCTCCTCTTACCAATCCAGTAACAAACTTACCAAATATCTTTGGTAGTCTTGCCTACGCAAGGAATTTAGGAGGACTGAGCCATTCTCAAATCTTTAGCCAAAGACAGAGTAACAAAAACCAGAGCATTAACGTGGCCTCTGAAACAAGGCTGCAAGAACACACTTTTTATTATTGCCTGGACCTACTGGATAAACTAAGACCACCACCAAATTTTGCTTTTAAGACACTCTTCTTTGGATTAAAGCCATGACACAGACTCCCACCAATATTCCTTTAAAGTTACATTATTGCCAGCTAAATTTGTCATATCAACAATCAGTTTAGGTAATCCAAATGAGCATCAATACCTAGAGCAGTACTTTCTCGAAAACCATATATGAAACTGTTTTTTCCTTGAGCAAGGTACTATGGAGTTCTGAGAACATATATTTAAAATACCACGACTGGCATAAAATAATTGTTCAAATGCCAGGATCCAAGTCACGTGCAAAGTACAACACCAAGAACAATGTTGTTCTTTGTGTCAAATGAAGACTGATCTCAGAGAAGAGAAAGTGCTTTTTTTGTGTGAACTAAAAACGTTCCTGGCACCCACAGTCACGACACTTCTCACTCTGGTCTTCCAAGGAAATGCTCTGTGGCAGCATCCCATTTGATACACGAAACACGGATGCCAACCAAATGTCCTCAAAGTAACTAAACTGAAACCTTTGACAGCTACACTTCAACAGGAGCCTGGTGCATGCCTGAACGCACAAGAACATGCAGTCTGTGGGTATACACCTGGGTATTTTTAGTTAGCCCAAAAGCAAAGCAAGAAGCCAAATAAGAAGTGAGAGACACCACACTGCTAATAGAGAACCGAAATACCTAAAAGGACTACACGGCTCACAACGTCCAGATCTGAGAAAGGTGTGCTGCTTAAACATCAATGGTCATCAACAGTCACATGAATTTACCAAATTAGCTCTTCGGAAACAGTGTTGGTAAGGAGCAGGCCTGAGTAGGGGAAAAGCTGAAATACAGGCACCCCCACTGCCAGTTCTTGCAGCAAGGTGTAAGAAATCAGCAACTGTTTAAGGCAGTAAGACTAATGAAAAACGTGAAGACTGCGTCTGCATAGAAAAAAAGACTGGGAAGACACAGTTCAAAAAGCTGAAACACTGTAAAGGGCAGAAAAGGAAGCAGAAATAAAGGCAAATGAAGTCAGGTGTTATCCATGCTTGCCCATACAGTAGATCATCTTGTTGCAATTGAGGGAGCTTCTCAAATTGTACCAAAATCCCAGCTAGCTGCTTCCTCTGCAACCAGGCAAGAACAAGAACCAGCAGCTGGTAAGAAGAAGTGGGGGGGGGGGGGGGGGGGGGGGGGNTTAACCTACACCTGGGGGAATCAAGCCTAAGAATCTTAATTGACTCAATTAAATCTGCAGAGAACAGAGATACTGTAAATACTAGAACTGGCTTGGAAAAAGGAAGGGAAAAAGCCTCCAAGGCAAAACATTCTTTCATTCTATGATCTCTGTTGTGCCATGCAATTCAGAAGACAGAGGTTTGCCCCAGGGCTATATTAGGGGTTATGCTTTGTGGTTTACAATTTTGATATGCTATTTCTGAGGTTTCTCAGGGTATCTCATGAGAGAGCAGGATTACAGCGTATGACAGAAACACTTGTTCTATTACAGAAGTTCAAATCTGGGGAAGAACCCATTATAATATGCTGAACTGTCAATCCAACTGTCTATTTCTTCCTGTAAAGGAGAAACAGGAAAGCAGAGCCTTTCCTTCTTTCTTTAAGCTATTAAACACATGCACAACATACAGATGGAAAATTACATGATGTCTTTCTCCTTAGGATTTTATCAGCATAACTAAAGAATTGGGGGGTAAGGGCGGGGTGGTGGGGTCAGTTTTTATGGTAGTACCATAGCTACATAAAACCTACCACAATATTGGTACGTGGCGTCCTGTCCAAGTATCCAAGGGAGAAACACTTCACATGAAACAAAGTCAGAGCCACAGCACACAGAAATCAGTAACCGACCCAGCAATCTCATTATAAAGCGCATCCTTACCCCCATGCATTAGCTGGGGAATTTTAACATTTCAGCTCCAAAAAAATACACTAAAGACACGACAGAGCATACAAATACTTTAATAAATATTGCAAGTGTCGGTCCACTCAACAACAGAAAGACAGACGTTGGTTTCAAGAAAGAGATTTAAAACCTGTGTATAGTTTATGAGCTGTACAAGAATAAAGTGAAAGTTTAGCCTTAAAAAAACCCCATTATCTAAACCAGATGTTGGCTTCACAACACTCAATTTATGATAAGTTGTTTTAATATTTATACCTAGCACAGGCACTGCAATAAATCAGACAAAGGCAAAATATAACGAGCATTCTGAAGTAAAGATATTACACGCTCCTGCTTTGTAAAACCAGCTTGTTTGGAAAGCAAAGGGAATAAATCTCACAGTGGCTTAACGCCGTTTGTCTTCACCTGCCGTCTCACGAACTACCAAGCCAAGAGGGGGAAAAAAAAAACCAAAAACGCGAAAAATACAATTATTACCAACAGCAACTAAATGCCGGCTTACCAGCCTCCTCCCGGGCGGGGGAGAGGGACCCCCCCCAACGCGGGGAGCGGGAGCCGGCGCTGCCTCCCTGCCACCACCGGGGGGCGCCCGCCGCCCGCCGCCGCCCGGTGCCACAGCGGCGCCCCGGGAAAGGGACTTTCAAAGGGGGATACAAAGGGAGGGGGGAAGGCGACAATCACGACACGCAGCTTTAAAGGCCCGTTACCTTCGGGTGCGGTACAGCGCTGAAGCGCCACGCGTGACTTTCTCGGTTTTTAAGGCCGATCCTTCGGAGCAGCGCGGCTGCCGGTTAGGAAGATGGCCGTGCGGTGCCTCCTCAAAGTACCAACTTGAGATCCCAGCTTCAAGGACAGGGGGGAAACAAAAAAAAGTTCAACCACCTGTATTGAGGTTAAAAAGTAACAACGCATCAAAACAAATCAAAGAGATGGGAACCAAGTACTTCCGATCAAAAACTATCCAACTTCATCTCCGAAAAGGCTGGGACAGTTGGGCACAGCGACGCATGTAGACACGCGCAGGGTCCAGTGGGAACATGTATCATTTCATATCGCTCTAGAGCGGACTGAACATGAACATCTTGTCCACAAAAACATCAGCTTGTTGTCACATTTTAGTTCAGCGCCCTACGAAGTCACTGTGTCAGACCACTTACGTCAGGAGCAGCCAGCGGAAGGCGGGTTTCTTCCCCCATAAAAGCATCTGTTTCAAGCACGCTTTGCTGTCAAGAGGCTTCACCTCCATCCCCTTCCCCACCTCCCCAAAAAAGTTCAGATGCTGCCAATGAAGTGTCGAGTGGCAGCTTTGGCACCACACACTGCAGGGAGAGAACGCAGCTATGGATCAGTACAGGCTATAGTAAGCTGCAAGAAAGAGTTAGTGTTATATTGTATTTAAAAGATGCAAAACAGCAGTTTCTGCCTGAAACATCTTTCTGATAGAGAGGGCAGGTACTGAAGGAGAACGGTAGACTTCTTCACCTCCCCAGACTGAAGGGGACCTCCATTTTTTCACATCTAGGAATAAAGGGTGCCGCAACTGCACTGAAATGTTGTTTCCAGCACAGCTGGACTCATGGCTTTCTGTGCTACCCACTGGGCACAGAGGGTCAAGAGGAAAACAATGGGAAGTAATGAGAACAGAATGGAGAAAATAGCCTGAGCGGGTTTCAGATCCCAACAGTAATTTGAAGAAGTTCCTGACTTTTCAGTAGTGTCATCATAATCCTGGAGAGGGCCCAGCCAGCGCTGCCTCCGTAAGTGATTTACACTGGGTGCCTCACGCTTACGCTGCTGGGCATCTGCAACATGACCAAGAGTCCCAGCAGCCAGGCAGCCACAGCAAATAGTAGGAGGATCTCCTAGCTTTTACATTTAGGAAATTTTTGGTTGTTTTTACAGCTCTCAACTGATTTCTACTGGCAATATTCTGCTGGGGAAAAAAAGAAAAAAAAACAACCCCACAACAAAACCTCAAAAAAACAAGTAAACAGAAAAACCATCACCCCCAGCAAAAAAAAAAGGCTTATAGGCTGTTGGAAGCCACACTAAAAAGCAGGGCTTTGATGTTCTAGGTGCAATTTGCAGTGGCCTTTCTCAATGACAACCCAGATAACTACAGAAAGATCAGAATCAAAGTAGCAACAAAGTCAGAGCACTGATGAATCCCCTGCAGTTCACTTTGCTCCAGCCCACTTGCGTGGTTTTGCAACTCTTCTCGTCATTCCTGCTCTACAAGAGCAGCAGCAACACTAACCCTCCAGCTGGTTCAGTGTGTTACTGGCCATTTGCATGAACCAGAGCAGTAATCCAGAACTGAAGTCTTTTGGGTCTATTCATATTTAAAAAAAAAAAAAAAAAAAAAGGTCTATATTCCATTTGCTGTCTGTGACATTTAATTACTGAGGACTCCCCGTTACGGGGCAGTGTTTTATTGTCAAGCCTATGCTGCCAGGTAACATTGCTGCTCAACAGCAAAGCAGTTCAGTTCAATATGTGAGCAACCTGATTGAGGAAGCAGGGATACCACAGACGACATGTCACCTTGATAACCCACTGTTTGCAGGTGCGATGGGGACCGGAGAGGGCACTGCGCTCCTGGCTGCTTTTGGGACTGCCATGGGTACAACAGACACCAGCAAAAAAAATACCCACTCGCAAAAATCAAAATAGAGACACCAAGCATGGGACAGTACTGCCAGAATGAAGTCAGAAAAAAAAAAAATCTCTGAACGCAAAGACCTGTTCCAGTAAGTAATCCTTAGGAAACTGCAGGTGTTGCTGTATTACATTAACTTTATTTGCTAGAGCAAGCATGCAGCACATTTTGTGTCAGGCTGTCACCAATTTGAAGAACACAGTGCAGTTTAGGACAATAAAAGCTGACAAGGCTGGTTTCAAAGTATGGGAACTCCTTGGGTCTGGGATTTTGCTTTCGCATTCAGAATCAACAGCAAAAGGCAGCCCCAGGTGCAGACACTGAGAGAACCGAGGGGTATGTTTTGAGGGAAGAGGTACAATGCACTAAAAAGATTATCTCGGCCAATTTAGACAGCCACTTACATTTGGATACTACCATAATAACCTCACCTGAGGTTCCTCAATGTTCCCTTTGAGGAGCTTGTACTACATGAGTTTCCAAGGTGCCTTCCAACCTGAAGGATTGAGTGATGATAATAATAACCTATGATGATCCAGCAGGGACAGCTTAGAGGAGGGGTAGCTGACATACTTCCCCAACAGACAGCAGGACATAAAGCCCATCCTCACAGTTCCCAATCTTTTTAAGTACGTTAGGGTTTCCCTGTCCTTCTCCAGGCATGGCACAGGCCAGCAAGCCATACCAGCTTAGCAGATACTTTTCTCACCTTCAGAAGATCCAGCAGTTGGTCCCCCGGGGGCAGCAAGCAACCTAAGGAGATGTCATCCTCGCTCTGAAACCTTGGATGCAATCAGCCTTGAAGGGGCTAGAAGTAGTATCTGTGCCAAAGACTTGAGGGTTACAGATGTCTGGCCCAGAGAAGATGCAGAAACTCAGGCCAGGAGAGAGGATATAGTCTAGCAAGCTCTACCACCAGCTTCCTGGGGGCACTCTGGTGGCAGACAACAAGCTGTAAGTGCTGCCTTGGGGTACCTGGCTAATCTTTTTGAATGGGCTGGTGGCTTTTTTCTCAGCTGAAGCAGACTTTTTTGAGAGGTAGTCCAAAAGTAAACACCATCAAGTACAAGAGGGGATACTTCGACAGGACTGTTGTTCTCTTTGAAGTTTGAGGTCCCAGCTAGCTCCATTTCATAGGGAGTTCATACACGTGGCACAGCTGGCAGTTCAGCAGATATTATCCTTAAACATTCGAAAACCAACCCAAGGAGGGAGGAGTTTACATAGCTAGTTGAAGGCCAGAAAGTGATGGTGCCCACTCAGAAGACTCCTACATGTCTGAGATTGGGCTCTCCTACATATTCACATACATGAGAATTACACTCCAGAGGGAAGATTTGAGTTTTCCTGCTGGCCTGGAGATGGAAGGAGTCTGTCCAACTGAGTAGTAGACATTTCATTGACACCGGAGTTGCATCCACTCCAAGGCAAAATATTCCAGTTATCGTCTGTTTTCCAGTTCATGCAGGAGGCACACAACACAACCAGTTTGTTTGGTATACATGATGTTGTTTGGTCCTGGGCCCAGAAAAAGCAGTGTAGAAGACAGGACAGCTTGGTTGGACCTCCTGGCAGAATCCCATGCCTGTGGTGCAGTATCAAAGGCAGAAACTTAGAGCTGTTGCTGCAGCCTGTGAGCTATCGAGAACAGCCACACATCAACACACAGTTGTTAAGGAAGAACAACATGACAATTATTTCTGGTATAGAAATAAAATGGAAAATTGTGACCTTGCACCCTTTTTCACATTGTCCAGTACGCTGTTGAAGTGGCCACACTGCTCCATCTACCTGAAGCTCATCACATTGTACATGAATTCCAATTACAAGGTTTAAAGAGAAGTTACAACTATGAAGAAAATGAGTTGAACAAAAATTCAGACGCATAAAAAGACCCAAGAAAAGTAGTCTCCATATACCAGGCAAAGCATATTTAACCAGGTTGGAGGGAACAAAAAACCCTGACTGATCATCACACTAACGAAGCATCAGAAAAGTGAGGCAGAACAGTCATGAGATGATGTCAGACACAGTGCTGGGGTCCAGTTCATTTCCACAGCCAAGACCAGAAGAAAAACAGTAAACAATCTTTGTCTCATAGCACAGTGGTATGCGTTGAAACACATGGAGCAGCCAGTCCAGGATACAGAATTATATACAGGAGACAAGCTGCTAGAGTATGCCTACCCCGTGGTGCAAACAAACCTTCTGCTCCTCAAGTGATCATCATCATTAACTGGACACCCTATCAGGGCCTCCAGCCATGGAGTCATAAAGCCCTGGACAGCATCTATTACATTTGTAGGGATACATATTCTATGAATGAGTTGTGGTTTGCCATTCCCTCTCCACATTTCTGCCATCCTTTCACACATGAGGACCAACTGTGGAACTCAAGCGCATCAGCAAGGTAGGATGGGGGGGGAACTGACCCTCTCCACCAACACAGAGGGGCTGGAGGCAGCAGCCCTCCACATGTGAGAGCGGCCAGAGCTCCCAAAACCTCAGATAATTGAAAAGGCTGTCTTTTCTGCTACATGGGTATGAAAATACAATTCTGCCTCCCTTACACACATACACACACTATGGAGTGTTTCACCTTTGCAGCATGCCTTCAGACAGCCTCATACAGAAATTGGATATAAAAATACTGTTAAATAATCATTTTCACTCCAGGGTGACAAAAATCACTCTCTTGGCAATACAGCTAGAGAATGACATAAGTAATGATTTAGCAAAATAAGTTCAGCAGCCAGCTCAACCTCTTCATTCCTCTAATAAAAGAAGTCCAGATTATAATTAGAGCTCCTACAAAGAAACAAATATAATGATGCTCATTTAACATAACGTTAAGTCATAACACACACACACACGTCTCTGCATTAAAAACATAAGTTGGCAAAATATACTTTGGAATGAAGCTGGAAAAACTAAGTTTTTAATAATATCTTGGGAAGCCAAAGCCAAAGACATACCAATGTTTGAATACAGCAAACACACAACGAACAGTATCTTGTGAAATCATGAAAGGAGGAAAGAACAAAAGTCATCTTTCTGCCCTCCCTCCTATTTTGAGCCTTTTCTTAGTACGTACTTACAAATTATCAACCATTTTCAAGAACTTGTGCTGCCTTCTGAGGAAGAAGCTGCAGAACCATAAGAAGCCCAAGCAGATTATTAAAAACTATCAACTGAACATCACTAGAACTGATGTAATTTTGCTTCTCATCTCATCTACACATGGAATTTCATCATTATAATGAAGCCAATACACCTGCCTTCAATAATCAGCCTTCTTCCTCTTCTGTAAACTGAAGACATTGGTCAAACACAACCTGTATTAATAGCTTTGGAGAGGTCAGCTCTGACCAAGAATCAGCTACAGTCTTTATTGAGATTTAAACTTTTTTCTTTTCTTTCTGTGCACCTTGGAGTTGAATTGACCCAAGAAAAGTATTTCTTGTCTGGTATATGGAGATATTTAACCAGGTTGGAGGGAACAAAAATTTGAATGAACCCATGGAGCTGAATTTTACAGACTTCCATTTCAAACAGAAATAGTGATGTTGCCACATCAGAGTTAGGAACCTGAGTAGACTGCGCCTTTTATACCCATTAAGGTGTAACATTTTACGGTGAAGAAAGTTGGAAATCCTTTTCCTTCCATGTTAGACTATACTTTCTATGTTGCAGTCACTCAAACAAAATACGCTGGGTATCTCAACCTGTACACAGTTCCACAATATATTTAAACTGCTGTTAACAATTAATTACTCTATCATCAAGAAGGATGAATATCCACTTTTAGGGCTATGCAATCATGCCTACCTCCTGAGAAGAGGCTTAAAACAAAGGAATACACTGATGAGATACAAAGATTGCACATTCATAGAAAAAAAAATGAAAAAAAAAAATTCACCCACATTTAAAGTACTGTTAAAATAAATCCAGAAGGTCTCTTAAAAACTTGGCTACTGCAGTAAACATTCAAGAATCTGGCTAATTTTTTCCAATTACATGATGAGTCCCCTCTGGCTGCCCACTGCTGCTGTGCTTTTTTGTTCTGCGGAAGGATACCCACAAAGAAATTAGCCTTACTACAATCATGTAAGCTTCTACCTGCCAGCACCTAGCAACAGTACCACCACTGGAAACTCTCATGAAGGAGGTGCATACAAACCCCTGGAAACTTAACACAATAAAAACAACTCCACAGTAAGCACAGGGAGAAAGTAAATCCAGTAACATCACTTGACAGTAAGCAACCTCAATAATTACTTTAGCAACGGAAGCTAATTGGTAAGAGAGGAATAACAAGGAGAGTTCTTTGAAGCTAAAACAAAGCAGTAAGTAATAAAATGAGTGTCTCTACAAGCATATAATAATATGCAACCAGTAAAACACTGAAGGATCAGCACAACTAAGAACACATAGCAGGCTTCCTTCCTGGAGATGAAAATAAAACACAGTGAATGCATGCTGTACACCCAGGAAAGGAACTATAAAGAGGTTCAGAGATGGTACTGATAACAATTTTAAAAGAAAAAAAAAAATCCAACAGGGATACTTTATTAGTAATAATGAAAATTAAGAGGCAAGCAAGTAAGTTTACCTACTTAAAGAGATTCTGCTAGGTCAAGAAACCTTTCTAGAGGAGTATAACACAAATTGCATTTGTGTATCCATCTTTAGGTTATCCTTCCCAGAAATGGGGTGGGCAACGGACAAATTCAAGTATGACAAAAAAATTCAATCCAGCACCCAGAAAAAAAGTTTAGCATACAGAATTAATCAGGTGAGAGCAATTTTTGTGCATCTTCATGCCTGTAAAATCAGACAGTGTTTCATTCTCTAGTACAATACTGTCCAGGAAAAAACAGAGCAAAACCCCACACCTGTCCTGTACTGCAGTCACTGTTCCAGGGCGAAAAAGAAAAAAAAAAAAGTGTCTAACAGAAGTTTTAAAGGAGTTGTAAGCATCTGGTTAGCACAAGCTAGCAGTACACAGTGATCTTGCGCTATGTAACACAGATGTAGTATCAATGGCCAATGTTCCAAAAGGCAACCGCATGTGCTATCTGAACGTTTCACATAAAACATGGGAGCAGTGGAAGGTATTAAATTTTCTTGGAAAATAACAGTCACTTAAAGCAATATTTAAAAAGAACTACTAGACAGCTTTGCTAAGTAACAGCTGCTGTCTTTTGTTATGCATGCCACCTGAGACTCTGTCCATACCTTAAGGATGTAAGGCTTCAGTGTTATGAAAAGTAATTTCTCCATGAAGACAGACATTTACATGAAGCTTTATGTAGATTCTGCCTGAGCTGTTACAAGGCTAACTGGTTAAAAACCTAAGCAAAGCATCTGAATTCTCCTGGCTATTTAAAGTTACTAGGATTTGCTACATGTAACCATGGGGTTTTGTTCTTCCTACGCCTGTTGTATGAACAGGAACCCTTTCTGTTATGTTGATGTACAGATATACTCCTCTGTTCTTTCTCAACCTTCTTCCACGAAGTTAGTCCATTTTCCCTCCATAAATGAAGCTCTCAGTTGCTCCGTAGCGGAGCTCAAGCTACATAGCTTGTACGCCTTTCTTCCTGGAGTCAGAGAGTCCCAAAGTCACAGAAAAACTGCATGTTCACAGCTACCAACATGCGAAAATTAGGAGTATGCAAATAAGAATTAGCTGCCTGAGCTTTCTTTCCAACCACATTGCACCACAAAAGCTAATTTTTTTTAACTTTTTTTTTTAATTCCCCAAGATGAATAAAATGAATAGTGAGAAAAAAGCTATTTTAATCAGTATTTTCCAGTAAGGAATGCAACAGGTGCTAAGAGCTGAAGGAAACCCACATCTGCTCTACTGCAACAGTAGGCCCTGCCTGATCAGATTTTATAATACATATTTTGCACATGCACAGATTACTCAGAATCTGAGGAATGCAGCCCATACCGCTGGGAGACCATAAAAATATAAGGAATCCGGCGGTCTTTCCTGCAGCATGGATCTGGAATGCCTGTACTGTTTACGCAGCGTTACAATAATAGTAGCCCCAAAACTACTGTCAATATGATTAAAGCCAGTAGCATTCCTAGCCCCAGCCAGAAAGCCGTGAGGTTTACACGTCACGCCGAGACTTGAATCCTTTTAGTTCTGCGTGCAAGGTAGAAGCCCACCTGCCCACTTCACTTGACCATGAAGGTGGAATCCTAAGAGTTACCACTGCTTAAGGAAGGGACTAAAAAGGGATAATATTGTGCACAGGATTGCAGAAGTTTGGATGCCCAGGGATGCTGACGAGCTATTGACACGTGAATAACAGCTACTATCATTGCCTACAGAGCCACCGTACCACCAGCCTCTGACTGACCGCCTTGTAAAAAGCTTTGGGGTACACAAAATGAGAAGGACAGTATATCTGCAGCAAAATTGTATTCTGTATGGTTCGGTGGGGTGGGCAGGCAAGAAAGTCTCTATTTGGCCTTGTAAGGAGCCACATTCCTTCATTTGCCTTGAAACAAGTTTCAGGGGATAGCCACATTTATATGCGCCACACAGATAATGCACTTGAAATGCTTTGGGACTGATATGAATAGGAACTATTCTTCCCTTTAATTAGCATTTTTGCCAGATGAACACTGCTGCGAAGTGCCAAGCTGTGGAGTCCTCCTGCAAGTTCCAAGCCATACACAACTGACGGCCAGAGCATACCCAAAATCAGAAGATTTCCTTTTGCAGCTACGATTCGTTTTGCCCACTTGAATGAAAATAACTCAGTTATCAAAAATGATCACCCGGGATAAGGACAAAAACAGTGTACTATACAAACCCTGAGGAGTCGTACATAAAACTCAGCTGAATTCTTGGGCAGCTGCGTGGTGTTCTTTGAATGGTGACTAACATTATAAACATCGACCACGAAAAAAGGAAGTGCATTAGTATACTTCCAAAAACGATAGCTTATCATAAAAACATCCAGAATTTATGGGTTTTTTTTAAACAAGTCAAACAGTTGATCTTACCCATGTTCACATACACCAAAAGTAGTAATGGATGACTATTAG
Source organism: Chionis minor (assembly GCA_013398295.1). NCBI lineage: Eukaryota > Metazoa > Chordata > Aves > Charadriiformes > Chionidae > Chionis > Chionis minor. The sequence goes on from VZSF01004285.1 coordinate 487,024, forward strand.
AACATTTATAAGCATATGTCTCCAAAACTTCACCTAAAGTTCTGAGGAGTAGGAAAACCACGCATCTAGAAATTAGTAAAGACATTAGTTACATTGTTTGAGTGTTGGTGTTCTTGTATTACCAGATGAATTGCCAATTAAATAGAAAGACAGTATGGATTAAGAAAAAAAAAATTACAAAAACATTGGCTTGTTTCCTAGCAACAGCTCAGCTAAAATTACTTAACATTTCTACTCAATCAAATGTAAATTTGACTATGTTATCCCTTAAATGTTGATTATAACAGTCCTTTTCAAATGCAAATTCAATGTGTAAAGTGAATGTAAACGTTGACAAAGCTGATACGAAAATCTCCTGATTAACATCATTTGCATGTACACAGCAACACTATTACAAACCTTCTAAAGACAGAAGGAAATGGAAATTGGATAGAGAATCACCTTCTCCATCATCTCCTTCCTCCCCGCTTTGTTTAAGAGCAACACAGACAAAAATACAAAGCCTTTTGGATTGCACGCAAAATTCCAACAGTTTATAAGTGCAATGCATGAGCTGTACCTGAATGCCATACCTTGTGTTGTTAGCAAATACAATGGAGTGAAAAATTCTATTTTATTTCTCAGTCACAGAACTTGCCCATTGTAGGAAATACATATAGCACAGGGGAGACTGTAAAACTGTAAAATACCATGTAGCCATTGACAGCTTGCAAGTTTTTTCGCCTCTTTTAGCTGTTGCATGAAAAACACAAAAGGAGGTAGGAGGAAAAAGGAACATACATTATTCCCAAAGTCTAAAAGTTTGTCCTTTGCACAGTTAATCAAATATGGGATTCAAACACCTTAGGCATGCATTCGCTCAAGGACAGACTATTTTTGCATAAAGCATAGAAGATGCTTCAAAGGAGATGTTAAAACATATCTTCTGGTTGCAGCCTTCCACAATAAGGGCATTGAAATACATTGTTTTACAATATTTGCATTACATCAGGCTGTTTTACGCTACTTAGCCAAAAGTCAACAGGAAGCTGAAAACAAATGCACCTTCAGCACAAAGCAAGTACTCAGAATTAACCTCTTCAGCTGAAAGTATTTTCTAGTAGAAAACACCACTCTTCCTTCTTAATCATCTCAAGAAGGACACTAGGCTCAAACACAAGATTTACATCTACAGACATTACACAGACTTGTATTTGGCAACAGGGTGAGATTTTATTTTCCATACTGATGCAGGCAGGTGCCTTGATAGCTCACTGTGACACGCATTTGCTAGTCCAGCACATTCACACAATTAGGACTTGCACAGCATCAACTAAATCAGTGCCAATTGGGTAATTTAGCATACATCAGCCATCTTCTAATGGTTTATGGTGCTACATTTGTAAAGAAAAGCAGAAGCACTTTCTTCTTCCACTGCACAGTTTTTTTAATATAATTACAAGCCTGTTGAGGATTATCTTTTCTATCCTAGAATAGAGTTGTTACTTTAAATATTTTAGACAGGACATAATCCCCTCCCATCTACAGCCCTAGGATGCAAACTTTAGCAATGCCTGATCCCAAAAGCTGAAGTAGAAGACTTTCTAAGAAATAGATGAGCACAACAAATGAGTATTGAGAAGGCACGATCAGTAAAAATGTTTATATCCACATGAAACACAAATCATCTCCTCCTCAGAAAGCCAATCCCACCTCAAAATCATGGGTCTGAGACGGAGCTGAAAGTGAGTTTTGGGCTTGACCAAGAGCTGGGGAGGGAAACCCAGGATGACACTCGCAAGAATACTTCATCCTCCCATGCCAACTCCTGCCTGCTCCCTCACTACTTACAAACTTCTTCCATGTGCCAGACATCCATTAGTCAGAGTCCAGTTTCAAAGACACAGATCATGTCTGGAGAGGCATCCTCATCACATAGGAGCTGGTCTTCTTCAGCAAGGCCTGAAGCAGCAGAATCTCTAGACCTTACTTCATTGATCCTTCACCCTTACGCTGTGCATTTGCTGCTCCATCAAAAACTAGCTTCTGTTTTGCAGAGCAGAGTAATGCAGATTTTAGTGAAAATCTTGAGATACTCTATTTTATGTTTGTTTGGAAATTTTCCAGAAACCCTTTTAGTATAGAATATACACATGAAAATGACTACTATTCTCTCCTTTTAATACATTTTTTCAAGTGACTTCTACAGTCTGAAAGCAAAGGTCAGTCACACTGGGTTCCAGCAATCTACTGCACTGAAAAAGTAACTTTATTTGACCATATGGTACTCTTTGATCTTATGACTCTCTCTGAATAGATGGCTAACAACCAGATTTTTCAAAACTATGTTTTTAGCTGGAACCCTGAAAAAAAAAATCTTAAGGCCCTACATCATGGACTGCATGATTTACCATTAAATATACCATCATGTATGTGATATGACAGCTGTGCGTTGAAAGGTCATTAGCGTGTGATTTAGTGGCTAACTGGACTCTCACCTCAAGACCATGACACAACGGGTCAGAAGCTCATACCCACGACAGTGACTGAAAGAGATAAAGCAGTAATTGTTGAACCAGCGGCATATTTGCAGTTGGGAACTAAAATAATTGACTCTTATGCAACATACAAAGCTCCTGGAGAAAAGGCACATTTACAAATAACATGAGCAACATTTGCTACAGAACAAAACTATGTAAACAAAACAAAAGCAAGACATGCACAAAAAGTTGTCCTACACCATATGTACTAACACTGCCAAGAAAGTTCCAGAGAAGAAGATTTTAAACAACTGAAACCTAAAAATCAGCAGAAATTAGTTGAATGCAGACAAGGAACCAACAACCAACTGTGACTTCTTTACACAGACCTTAATAGAAACAAATAGTCTCACAGAAATAGCCTCAAAGGGATTGTTGAGCCTTAGGTGAGGTGCTGTGGGGACTCCTAAAAATTGAGAGTACAGTTATTCAAACTGCATGATGCACTAGGGTCCCCAGTTTAGAGAAAATTAAAATTCCTTAAATTAACCAGTGGACCAACTTTTGCAGAAAAAAAAAAAGATTTATGCAGCCCATAGCTGTACATCTAACTGCCTTTTATATATGCTTAGTGTCAGCATTCAATTCAGTATGCTTACAACAATGACAGATGTCAAAGTTAATTTGAAAAAGATTTTATTACCACTCATCACACTCTTAAAGACCAGAGCAGGTCAAGTTAAATGTTGATCCTTGAGTTTCATATGCAACAGAAGAACACAAAACATGGTACGCTAGACAATGACACAGGAAAGAGAAAAAGCATAAAAAGAAAGATGAGAAGAACAACTAGCCCACATTTAGACAGGAAATTTGAGTAAGATCTGTAAACATCACAGAAAATTAGTTTTTAACACTTTGTATTCTTAATGGGAGGCCATATCAGAATGTGTTTTAAAGCATAAGCCAAGACACTTATAAACAGGATTACAAGACACAACTGCCTGTGCACTTTGATGATCCAAAAGACCTCGTTCAGTCCTGTGCAGAAAAAGGCACAATCCAAGTCACAAAAGGATTAAGGACAGACCAATGCAAGAATGGCTAAGGGTGGGAGCAGCAAACTCAGAGGAGGGAGGAAAACAGACTGGAGGAAAAATAAAACAAATGACTGCAAAACATTAACACAAGTTCCTACCTCTCCTAGTGAATTACAAGAGAAAACAGTTCCTTTGTAAGCACCTACAGCCAACACAATCACACCAAAACCCTGTTCTCATGTGGGAGGTAAATACAGCCAAGATAATGCAACTCTCACTCTAGCCCCCTAACACCAGGAGTAACATTTACCTTTAGCATGACCTACGAGACAACAGAAAACCCTCTTTTGGTCTTTGGATATCAGTGTTCATGTGAAAGAACTGACATGGCCCAAGGAGGGCCAGAACTGGAGTTTATATAAAAACTTGGTTAGAACCACACACAGTTTTAAACTGCCCTTGCAAGCACTTTAACCTTTTATTTTGCAGGCGAACCTCTCTGGATTTAAAAGAAGAAAAAAGACTAAAAAAACCGCCACCAAAAAACTAATCCCCACACACCTGGAATGTATGTCCTGCTCAAGAACAGTGTGGTGACCTAGAAAACATTGCCCTGCCTCACGACGGAGAAGACCTCACTCAGTCACCATTCATGCTCTCAACGGAAGGCGGGAGCGTGTGGGTGTGGGCTGAGGAGGAAGGCAACAGAGAAAATAAATACGAGCCGTCTTCATAGCAGTGTCAGACTCCACGAGGTGGCCTCAGGCCAGACCACAATATGGTTTTGATTCATAGAAAGAGAAACTATGGTACATCCATAACCTGCGATTTCTGCCACAGTTTCTTTCATGGGCAGTGGTTACCATAGACTAACTGATCCAAGAAGAAGTGAATTCAGTAAGTAACTTAAAATTAGCCTAATATCACAGGCACACTCCTTTCCAGCTACCCTGTCACCTGCACCACAGTAGTGCCATGCACAGAAAACCAGACAAGGGACAGTCTGTGATGTGGTTAAGAAAGGCAAATGAGGCATAAGCACACTAAAAGAGTATAAGGATGTGGCAAGCGACACTCATTAAGGGACAAGCTGCTCATCGGAACCCTCTTTGATCCTCAGTGACTTCACAACTTTACTTTCTGGGTGAAAAGCAATCATTTGGAAATCTTTTAATACAGCTTTGTTTTAAAAGAGCTAGCTAATCTGTTCTTACTAGCAAATGAAATCCTTCACCCCAGCCTCCATTTAGTCCAATTCTTGAAGTTTACGAAGATCAGGGACAATACGTGCGGCATGAAGAATAAAAGCAAAACAGAAGAGAGGAAGGTTTGCTAACTGCAGGAAAGAGCATTCCTTCTACAATTGCTGTCCAACCACTGCTTAGGTTTTATTCATCAATTCTTTCTTCTTCCAGTTTCTCTCTTTCTGCAAAGACAACCTGGCAGCACCACATTTTGTTATTCAATACAAAGTAAAATATAATCCCAGATCATTAAGTACTCCTGCAACAGCTGAAACTCTACTGAGGGAGTCAGAAACAGCACCTTGTTACCCACCTAAGGTATCCATCTCTCCCTTGCTTTCCTAGGGGCTATTTTTGGCATAGTCTCCTGGTCCAAGCACACACAATGGAAGCATGATCCCATCACTTCACCGAAAAACAGAGGAAAAACAGGCAGAGAGAGGCGGTTTCCCTTTGCTGACCTCTGGCTCAGCCATTTTTGCACTCCTCTGAGAGCTCGTCACCCCCCTCGAAACTGTGCATCGCTGCCTTCAGCACACCCCTGCCCACTCTGCCAGGCTCAGCAGCTTTACTGGCTACACACAACACACTGCTGGTCTTCACAGCACAGATGTGCTGTGTAACTTCTCTCTCACGCACACCATCTCCTTCAGGGTATGACTTCCCCCTCACCCAAGCCAGGTTCAAGGACTACTAATACACATCTTACAGCAGCTTCTGGTTACCAGTGTCAAAAAGCCAATGAATTATTGTCAAATTCATAGAGCTACAAGTAAGAACGTATGAGAGAGTCATTAAGTCCTACTGTAGTCAGATGACATACAGTAAAGTTGTTCAACACTTGCCACATCAAAAGCTCTGAATAGATAAACTTTACAATAGGAAAATCAAAAAAGAAAGAAAAAAATCAACAATAAGGAAATAAAGAAATAGAAAATTCAAAAGACATCAAGAAATAAATACAGCAACTAAGTCCTTGGAGCACTTAGTATAAACCCTGGCTTCAGAAATGGTCTCTCAGACACTGCTCTGAAATTAAAGCTCAGAGGCACAACGCAAAGCTCAGAAGTTAAAATACTTGGCTGCTGGGATAAATATTTATAGGTCACCTCACCTGCCAACACACTTGAACCCTTTTTCTCCTTCACAACCGAGAGGGGATAGTTATCAAAGCTTCAGCAGCACAATTAGTGTAACAGAGAGAAAACAATGGCAAGAGCATAGTTATTGTAAACATCTGTTTAAAAAAAAAAAGAGGGTTATCAGAAATAGAAAGTATCTACTCTCCCTGAAGTAAAACTCATTTTGAATTCTGTGATCTCACCTCCTTCAAAGAGAAACTGAACTGCAGTTTCCTACACAAAACAAAAGTATCTATTTACATGTAGACAAAGGAAGTGTAAACATCCTTTCATGCATGTATAAGTTCGCTTTTATATATTTATGTATAGGGTTATTTATGAGCCTGCATCTCCCTATATGCTCACTGGGATCTTCTCAGCAGAGAAATCAGCCATGTGCAATGCAAAAGTGTCAGGGATCATCCAAAGGTTTTGCTTCTGAGCGGTGCAAATTACCTCTTCATGTCCTAGGTGCACAAATCCTTCCTGCCCACGCACCTCCCTGGCATCTCTCAACAATACCTTTAAAGAAGGAGAAGACCCAGCCCTGCCACCAGTCCAGGACTGGTTCCACCTCCCAGGTTCATTCTCTTCCTCTGTGGTTTGCTGAGCCATGTAATCCTTGCAGTGACTTCTAAATGGAAAAGACGCATTGCCAAACATTAGTTTATAATTACAGTCAATCAACTGAACTGTAATTCTACCATTGTTATCCACCAACACTTTTCTTGCTTAAGTGCAAGGTATGTTTACTTTATTACTGAGAAGCTCAAACGTTTTCTTCCGTAAGTATTCCCTTCCTCCCCCCACCTAAATCAAGGTGAATGCTCATGAATCAGACCAAGATCTGGAACAACATTTTCACTTCTACAGCGATATGGACAGACGCAGAAAACCTGAGAAACAGGATTTTCACCAGTTTTAAGATTGGTTTAAAGATTTGGCAAAAAAGGGGAAGGTGGCAGAGCTTTCAAAAAAACAATCAAACAAAAAAAACTTCCACACCCCCAAAACACAACACCCAACACCACCACACAAAGATGGCATTTTATCCTTTTCTCTTTTATGGTATTACTGCTAAAGCAAAAGCTCAAGATCTAGTGCACCAAGTGAAATAGCCATGAAGGAGATCAGATGGCAAAAGAAGTAACACAAACCTTACAAAACCCCAGACCTATTAGCACTGTTTAGACAAGAGTATTTTGGATCTTATTCCAACCTGCTCTGCAAAGGGCCTTCCTGTTTCCCTGACACTGCTAGACAGAATCTGCACCAGTCATGCTGGTTCTCAGTTACCTAAAGACAAGAACAGGCAAACTGCACTTCTACACCATATTTAATAAACAGATTTATTTCCTCTGTGGTCCATATATACACAGGAAAGTGTCGGCTATCTCTTACAGGCAATACTTTATCTGTCCACCTAAAGCATTGGGAAATGGCAAAGAAAAATATGACACTAAATCCTTGATCCAATCAACCAACTTTAAAGCTGGGTGCAGAGAAGAAATGACAGAAGTTGGAAACAATGCGGAAATCTCTATCTAGCGGTAAGGTGAGGTAAGGTGATTTTTAGAAGTCATCTTTGGCAAGTTCAGTTCTTTGGGAACACTGGATATATGCCGAAAAGGAAAACTTATTCCCCAGCAACGCTTTGTATTCACAGCTAGCTATGGAGTACAGTGCAGTGCTCATAACCCATACTCAGGAAGCAAGGAGCACCGTTTTCGTTTTCCTACATCCAGTTCAATATAGTACCATTAAGCTGACACCACCACAAGTGTACATCAGCAGGAAAAGATTTTATTTATCTGGAAATCTCTACGTCTCATCAGAAGACCTCTGTATAATCTGCTCTCTCAAAACTGGAACTGATAAAAATCAGGCAACCACATACACAAACTGCCTCAGCATAAGACCTGCAGATCACAGAACGTGTAGGAACATGTTTCTCAGGAAATCAATCCTCAAACTCAAGCCCCAAACAAACACTAAAATACCACATGCCACAATGCCGTTTATCCAACTCCTTAAACTGTGACCATCACTGCAGTTATCTAAGCATTTGAACACAACTGAGGAACATGCACTTAGCAATGTATCTCATTATTACTACATTTTTGTGCCAGGCAAACATACAGGCTTTTCTCTGTTCTCCTCCAACCAAGATATCTGCTAAAATGTCTGCATCTCCCCCAGTCCAGCCAATGTGTTATTCAAGCCATTCTCATAAGGTCACGTCATTGTCACTGGATGTCTTTCATATTACAACACATCCTAAGCAACAGAAACAAAATTATGGCTAAACAAGTTCCTACTATATTAACAAGTCCATCAAATCACTAGAAGTGCAATGTTCTCAAATCTGTGCTACAGCACAGAAAGAGCTCTGTGCTCTCCCCTGCACCATCTCCAGAAACAGCATCCAAGAAGGGAGGATGGAGCAGCCTCTACACAGATCTGCCTCTCCCTACCACATCTGCTCTTTCCTCAGACCATCAAGTAGGAAGAGTTGTCAAGCTCTGTTTAGTCAGCATAAGCACTACAGGTTTTCCATGTAACAATCGATCAGCTTTGTTTAACTAAATCATATACATCAATTTATAAGGCAATCCCATGCACAAACACAGGCTGGGCGGAGAACAGATCGAGGGCAGCCCTAGGAAAGGGACTTGGGGGTGTTGGTAGATGAGAAGTTCAACATGAACCGGCAATGCACACTCACCGCCCAGGTCGACAACCGTATCATGGGCTGCATCAAAAGCAGCATGACCAGCGGGTCAAGGGAAGTGATTCTGCCCCTCTACTCTGCTCTCCTGAGACCCCACCTGGAGTACTGTGTCCAGCTCTGGAGCCACCAACACAAGGACATGGACCTGTTGGTCCTCCCAGAGGAGGGCCACAAAGACCATTAGATGGTTAGAGCACCTCTGCTATGAGGACAGGCTGAAAGAGTTGGGGTTATTCAGCCTGGAGAAGAGATGGCTCCGGGGAGACCTTATAGGAGTCTTCCAGTATCTGAAGGGAGCCTACGAGAAAGCTGGAAAGGGACTTTTTACAAGGGCATGTAGCGATAGGACGTGGGGTAATGGCTTCAAAGTGGAAGAAGGTAGATTTAGGTTAGATCTCAGGAAGAAATTTTTCAGTATGAGGGTGGTGAGACACTAGAACGGATTGCCCAGGGAAGTTCCGGAGGCCCCATCCCTGGAAGCATTCAAGGCCAGGTTGGATGAGGCTTTGAGTAACCAGGTGTAGTGGGAGGTGTCCTTGCCCATGGCAGAGGGGTTGGAACGAAATGATCTTTAAGGTCCCTTCCAACCTAAACCATTCTACAATTCTATGAATTTTAAAAAGCACGCAGTACCAAAAGGAAACACTGCAAAAGACCATCAGTTTTCAGAGGGTGAACAGCTCAGCACTTCCTAAATACCAATCCCTCTAGAAAAGTATCTTATGCTGATTATGCAAAAAATAGGATACGTGTTGTCATCCCCCATATCATTAGTTCTCCCTTCTCAAAATAATGAAAACTCAAGAGTGCATTCTATGGATATAGGACAAAGTGTTACAAATACAGCAACATCACAGTTGTGCTTTGCCTGGGATGCACAGCTGAGCAATCGCCTCTGTAACTGGTGGCACCAAACAGTGCATTTGTCTCAGCATCAGCCAGCACGTGACATTCCGTGAGATACCATACAGGGAAGCTCCTGTTTTGTCAAACTCACACGGATATACACTCAACTAGAAGCGGCAGAATGTTGTTCTCTCTAGGTAAACTCATACTAACATGATTACTCACTAGCTGTTTTGTTTGTAGGAATCCTTTTCCACATCCTACTGCACAGCCATGACACCACAGAATCACCTAGTAGAGAGCAATGGACAAGAGGACTGCGAGACTTCAGCTTCATCTACCTAACGATCAGCAACATACGATACTCCACTGCACCGCAAAGGATACCAACAGAGAAAGCAGATCTCCTTTGCCATGCTGTAAGACACTCTGGAGCTCAAAATCTACAACACAGAGCAGTTCCACTTGGTGCATCATTTTAAAATGGGGGACAGCCAGCTTGCTGTCTCAGATGCTTGTGAGATAGAAGTCTGCCTTGGGAAGGAATCCAAATCAGATTTGTATCTACCCAAATAAAAACAGGAAACCTTCTGGTAACAGTCTTCATGCTTCTGTTCTGCCTGTAGTAAAAAGTCAAAAAACACCCCAACAAACAAACCCACAAAACAAAAAACCCAAACCCTTGCTTTCTTGAAGCTTGTCATTAGCTTGAGCTTGTCATTAGCTCTGCCTACCAGATTCTAAAAACTGCCACCACGCAAGATGTGTGATTGCTTAACTCCAGAGGTTCAAAGGTAGGAAGCTGCAACGGGCTTGTGGTAGGTAAATCGGTGTACAAGTCAGGAGAGGAAGTCCACAAAAACAGTCTCAAAATCAGCTGCAGACTGCCTGCAAGGGAAGCTATTATTAAGAAGTCTGTTCTACTGAGCCACCTACCCCATGACAACAAGGTAGAAAGCAATCAAAAGGTAGCCAGACGGGAACGCCTTCATGATTTTGGGAAGAGAACTATTCTGCTGGGGAACCACTGGGATGGGAAAGGGGAAGAAAAAAAAAAGAAAAGGGGGAAAGGAAATAAAGCAGTTCTGCTACAACAGCAACAAAACAATGTTTGTTTTGAACGGATAGGCCACCAGCCCAAGGTTTAACAAATCCAAGGACTCCAAAGAGGATAGCTTTAAAACTGACGTGAAGAGAAAGTCTACTATATTCTTGGAAGAACAGGAAGAGGATATGTCATATCTGAGAAGGAGATTGCTTATTTCTTCACCAGGAGTACTTCAGCACACACAGTCAGTAGCTGGGAACCAGTGCTTTGAACCTTGCCCTTTGGATAGAGTATTCAGTTCTCAGCATCCTGAGCAGCAAAGCCAAGCAAAAAACTTCACGTCTCAGGTATGTAAAGTTCTGCTTCAAAATGAAAATATGGAGGGGAGTAATCTACATCCAGATTATTAATGCTGCTGTTAAGGAGTGGGAGCTACACAAAATAAATAAAATAAAATAAAATTTAAAAAAATTGCACCATGACAGGTCACTTGCAGAGGAGGGAAATTCAAAATGCTAGGAGGAATTCAGACAGCTTGAAAAGACAGCTACAATAACCTACAGAAACTATCTGATATCAGGAGGAATTTATTAATATGGACAAGAGGGGTTTTCAAGATAAATTAGATAAGAAGTTTGAGGGCAGTGTACTGAAGATAGTTTCGGCACCTATTAAGAGCTCCAAATCTCCCTCCAGTACACGCCTCAAGCAGACCACATGAACAACTCCGAGCATTGAACCCCAAAGTAAGTCAGGAGAAAGTGGGTGGCCTGTATACTTGCTCCTGAATTACGGATGTCTCTTGATTAGCAAGAAAAAAAAAACGGTTTCTGTTCAAGCAGGTAACTCTGCCCAACCAAGACCTGCTGTTACAGAGCTTGCTAAAAAAAAAGCAGCCTCCTTTGTCTTTCACAAACTCCTTTCTTTCTTTGCTTCAGCTTCAGATTTCTTCATCTATACTCCTTGCTATAGTCTGCTGCTTTGTTTTCTGTAGAAGGAAGAGAGTGAAAATTAGGAAAAAGATACTAGACATTAGGAAAAAATGGAGCCCATATGTGCAGATCAGAGTCTCCTCAACCCCGAGAGCCACTGTTTCAGCATTCGATCTTCAGTTTGAAAGACAAACATCAGACACATTGTCAAGATGAGAAAGGCACCTTCTGTGTTTACAGGGTTAAAGTACTAACACAGAGACCTAAACAATGCAAGTACAGTATATCATACTATTATACCTGTCTAAGTGTTCTGTTCCTAAGCCACACCTGCCCTACACAGCATTAAAAAAAAGTAAAGTGGAACAATCAGCATTCACAAGAAAAGGCGGCTTTGAGATTTTACAGCATGAAATGGTTCAGTGGTTCCAGGACAGAGGAACAGCAGTAGCGGCCATAATAGAAAGGCACCAATAAACCTCGCATCTGTGGAGTAACAGGAGAAGAGAACAAAACAGTCAGAAGGCTCAGCAGTAGGTGAGCACAGACAGCAGCTGAAGATCTGGGGTTTTTTAAAGTAGTAACAGAACAGTAGGCACTTTTTGATTTGCCTAAAAACTCTAAACCAGGTACCCACCAACTCAACCACAGAATGCATGCAGAATGCCTTTGTAGGTGGATACTTTTTATGCAAGGGGCAAACCACTTCGGGGCGCCCAGAACCAAAGCCTGTGGTCTGCGTGTACGTGCAGCAGAACGCTCTGCTGAACATAACCACTTATCAAAAGTTAAACACCGCCTGAGCAGAGCTTCCTCCACGGACAGTAACAGGCAGGTATGGAATTTATAATCCCTTTCCTTCCGCTGCCAGTCAAGGCTTGGCAAATAAGAAGAAAGGGGGCAGGGGATGAGGGGAGTTGAGTTTTCCTGGTTTAAGAAGCAAAGCTAGAAGAGGAGAAAGATGTAAAGGTCTATCTTCGATCCACACATCAACACAGATGAGGAAAAAAAAAATAATTTTTTAATTCCACCCTTTAGTATGTATGTTGTTTTTTTCAGTCATGAAAAAATGACTAATCCCACGCAACTGTCTTCCCAAAATACAGGCACTGGAAGTTTTTTTTTCTTCTTACCGCTGCAGCTTACTATCTTGTGTCAATTTGCCAAAATCAAACTACGTATGTGGGCTCTTCCTAACCACCTCTCTTCAGTTCTCACTTTTTATCCTAACCACTTGCATCTCTGCAGGGTTCTGAAAAAAACATTTACTTGGTCTTCAGTAACAATTAATATTTTAAAATTACACATGCAGAAAGATCAGCATGAATTATCGTCCCTAATTATTGATATAACAAGTCTAATGGAATACAATGACTGCATAATAAATTTTAAATTATCATACCACATAAGTTAACAATACTTTCTAGAAAACTGTATACTCAATTGCGTGCCATGGTTCTAAACCACACACCGCCACTAGAGTTTATAAACAAATACTAACAGTCCTTCAATATTTATGCACACCTGCTACTACGGAACAAGCAATTGCAGAACTACGTGTTTGGGCTCAATCTTTGAATTCAAGAGGTACCAAGTCTCTTTAGCAGCCATTTATACCATTGCACGCAAAACTCTGCTCCTGTCCAATATTAAGGGGTTGGTGTTTGGGGGCAGGGGGGAGCGAGGGGATTTGGTTTCCAAATGCAAATGCTATGGCTTCCATACAGGCAGGGTCAGGGAGGAGGCATTCCTTCATTTCCAGAATACTTCATGGTAGTAAGCAGTCCTGTGGCTGGTACACTGTGCTGTTTGCAAGAAAAGAAGGGGTCACTAGCTGTACACCCACCATGTTTCAGAGGTCAGTGGAATAACGTAGAGTTAGGGTGATACTGCCACAGGAAATGCACTTTTTATTTAGAAAAATAAAAAGGGAAAAGTCAGGTCGCCATCGAGGAAGAATATGCAACTATCAATTAACCCAGTATATCTCCAGAACATCCATTAAACTTATAAATTAATGTTCATTTTTATTACATTTCTTTCAATATTTGAAATTAATTTAAGGCCATACATACAGTTCAGGTATAGCAACAGCAGATACAGAATTTCTTGCCCATCTCTTTCACAATGACTTCTAACTCAGAGATGTATCAAGTGCTACAGAACTAAAATTCATCAGGTAAAAGCTGTTTAAAGACATTTTTTTTTAATTAAAATCCAACCACTTAATATTAAAATACAAGAATGCAACTGAAAATATCCACATAAGGTAACAGCAACAAATACCTTTTCCCCATCCTGGGCATCCAATTATTGTCGCATATCTGAACAAGCTCTTGATATTTACCCTGGCTCTGGAAGCAGGTTGAGCAAGCCACTGAAACTCCCTGGCATATAACCATGTTCCAGATCACGGTGTCCAACACCAACTTTTATCTCCTTGCCGAATCTGGTCTAAAGAGAGCCCTGCATAATTACCCTAAGGTGACTGTCAGCAAAGACAGGCTATTTGCTCTGTTCTGAAGATGGGCTCTTCACAATCTCACAAAAAAACTTGCCAGCGAGAAAAGGGTTATTCTGGATAGCTGAAACAAGAACAAGGCGTTAAGTACAGGTAGCTAACTCTCTGGATAGCTGCCCTAGGACAGAAACCCAAATCTGGAAGTACTGTTAAGCAGGACTGCTGAAGATAAAGCATGAGGACTGATACAGCTACAGGTGTCAGTCTTTCCCAATTATTTACATTGTTCAGGAATATTTAGTAAATTTAAGAGATTTTCTGAGGTGTAACAAAAATGCAATTATTATCAATGCTAGGACTGTGTGGAAAGAGTCCTACAGCACCGCTAGAAAGTGTCTCTAAAGCACAGCAAGTTCTTACACACTGAGCATGGAAAAAGGAAGACTCTAGTGTAGTCCTGTGAAGTAAAGTGCATACAAAAAATGCCATATAACATCATCTTCCCATCCTCCACCACCACACCACTACCTTCCCCTGTGTCTTCCCAGGAACACAGAGCACTTGCACGTAACAGTAGAGGACCCCAGATCATCCTAGTTCTTCCCGGGAAGGCTGTGCAACCATGAGATTTTACATTACACACCTTTTAGCTTTACATTTCCCTCCAAGTATCATAATAGTTCTAAGCAATTTTTAGGGAATTTGTTACTGCCAATGAGGCTGTCAACGACCTGATCCACCCTGCCACATCCATGGTACTCTGCATTTGGATGAATAAGCCCCAGCCTGAGAGTACAAAGCAGCACACTCCTGAGCCTCTTCCCCTTTCTGTGCTGTCGCTGCTGCAGAGATTTTTTGCCCCGTTCCACAAATCCATTTTTTTCACATCGGCATATTCATTAAGTGAGTCAGGAATACAGCCCAAACAAATCTATGGGGAAAAGCAGTTATTTGGGGTTTTCCTTAGAACTCCACTACTTTTTTCCCCACTCTCTATGCAAAAAGGAAAAAAAAAAAAAAGGAAGTTCAGATAATGAAGACCTGAAGCTTCAGTAGGAAGGCTCCGCAGGCATCCCAAGCACATAATGGGATAAACAGGAAGAAAAGCTCCCAGGCCCCACAAGGAAATACAGATAGGTATACAACTGGTTTATTTTTATTTGTTTGCATGAAAGCTGGTACCTTAACAACTCTCACTTCACCTAGTTAACCTGGTACAACAATCAGCGATGCCTGCGAGGCAGCAGATGCTCCTCAACAGCAAGTTAGAGAAGCTGCAACATGCGTCCGACAGATTGCTAGAAAAACATGTAAACCTCCAAGGTTTCCCTGTAAGCTTGTCAACAAATTTACTTGGATCAATGTCAGTCCTTTGATGTGCAGACAAAGAAAGCAAGGGTAGAGCTCAGTAATTTGGTATGCAGCTTCCACGGGCAAGCAGGCAAGCATCTGAAGTCTTCATGAAGCCTTTGAATGCGTTTTGAGGTCACTCCCGTAACACTAATACACACATACTCTCTGCTGAAGCAACACAGAAGAACTGCATGAAAATAAAGGACTGAAATAACGACATTGTGGTGTTTTCTTCACTGAATCCCACTGTCACCTACCACACAGGGGGCTGAGCTCACATTCATGTACCCATACTGATCTCATATAGCAGTGAAATTGGATCTCTCACGTCTTAAATGTACTACCTCCCAGTTTCTGGGCTACAGCTTCACTTGCTTCTTCTATTGGGATGTTTCCCAGAAAGTAAGATGGTGACTACACTGCACACTGCTGAAGAAAGTGGTACTTTACCTCTCTTTCTCCTTTCATGGCATACTCAGATATTTGCAGTTGGACTAGATGATCGTTGCAGGTCCCTTCTAAGTGAGACAGTCTATTCTATTCAGCAGTCGTATTCAATTAATATTTACTAGCTGTCAAAATATGTTGGGGGGAAAAACTTATTTCCAGAAGGAACAGAAACGTTTGCAACTTACTCAAGTTTGACAAAGTAGTCTTGCGGGTGGAGGTGGGGGGGGGAGGAAGAAGGGGGAAGGAATCTCAGAAGTATCCAAATATTTCCTAAATTAAAAAAACATTTTGTTGGCACAGTTTCAACAATGCCAACATTTCAAAATGAAAGTGCTCAACTTTTCACAAAAAAAAAATCTTAAAAATAAGATATTAGCATACAGTAAAATCTTTCTCAGAATCAGAAGAAATGTTTCCAAATTCATCCACAATCAAATTCTAATCTTTTTGGCCGCAGAGAGCTGCCCAGTTTGGCTTCAAAATCCCACTCAATTTTTCCCATTAAAATGATAAATAAATTTCTTCTTTTGTTTCTACTCCATCCTTTGTAACACAAGATGGAATGTTAAAAAGGTGTAACTAACACCTGTATTTAAGTCAATTCATTCTTTAATTAATTACAGTATCTTAAATTGCACAGTAGTAATGCACTCCATCCTGGGCACTCATCAGAAACGCAAACAGCAATGCAGTGACACCAGCGTCTTTGCTGAAGAAATGCATTCACCTTGTTCCTCCTGGAACAAAGTTAAGAAGGAGCTTCCTAAGAATTCAGGGTGGAAAATGCAAAAATTAAAATAAATCATTAAACTATAAACCAGGTATTTTTTCTGTTCTACAGACCAGAATATTGCTCCAGCCTCTTGTAACTAAAGATAAGTTTAATAAACCATAATGTACACCCCCAAAGTATTTGCAAAAGTCTCAGGATAGAATTAGACACTGAGTAAAAGGAATCAGTTGTTTAATTTTAGTTATGAAATTATTCATAGAGACATTACTCTAAAACCAAGGGCTTTTTTTTTTCTTTAGTACAGCTGATTTATCAAATAAATTCTCCCACTGCCACCATTTCAAATTAACATTAAAATCTTTGTCTTTGCTTTTGTCAAAATGTATATAGCTGCTACTTAGATGTTTATCATCTAAATTTTGAATTACTGGTGCTTACTAAAGACAAATAAAATTAATTCGCAGTGAAACACAGCTTATTCAAGAAAAAGAATTACAAATAAAGAAAAGGAGCACATTCAGGAGCTACTGGAAGCAGCTGGCCTCCAGTGCTTATTTCTTTTCCACTAAAGTATTCTGCAGCTTGACACAAAATACTTCTGATTACTTGTTTGTATTTGCATTGTATTACACAGGACGACGGAATGGTAGGTAAGATTGTCTCCAGATTTAACAGATAGGTTAGTTCATCTTCTAGCATCACCTCTTCCTCATTTTTTTTTTTAAATTATACAATTCCTGGTCTTTTCACATTCTCCAAGAAATGATGGAGTGATAAAAAGATAATTTGACTGGCAGCCACCTGATTATTTTACTTTTCTCAAAAGGACTGCAGGTTAGCTACGAAAACATTCTCTCTCATGCCCTGAAGAATAGACATAATTACTACAAATTTATGCCCAAAGTAGACCCTACACAAGTGAAGTGTAACACAACTGCTACAAGTTACCTGATACTTCTTCAGTTTTTCATTTTCTGACTCATATTTATTTAGGTCTGCTAGCATACAAGACGAGCAATCCCTGCCGACAGTAGGGATGTAGCCCTGCAAAGGGCCTCACCCAACGCCACTCAAGCCAGCAGAGGAAAAATGCAAGATCCCGCTTGGCTTTACGTGAGACTTTCAATCTTAGAAGGGAAAAATCAAGTTTGCAGCATGTTCACAGGTGTTTGGTTTCAGTTCTTTCTTCCTGGGAAATACACCACTCAAACTTCATGTCATTAAAACACTTTATGCTTTAGCCTCAATGTACTTGGTAACCTCAGAATAAGAACGTATTTCACGTCACAGAAGTTATCAAAAATCATGTTTTAGTTAAAGTTTAATGAAAATTCCCATTTGCCTCCATATGACTAATATAATCTAGACTTTGCTACAAATGTTGCATCTACATGTTATCATTATTTGAACTCAAACACAAAGAGCAAAGGAAGTCAGACCTGGAACTAGAAAATAATCCAAACCCCTGCTCTGCTCAACATTATGAGTAGGAGCGAAAAGTGCTTATCAGAACTGTTAGTCAAAAAAGACTCAATTTAATAGAAAAGCTTTCCTCACCACACCAACTTGTAAAGTGAATGAGCAACATCCTTGGAACATACATCCTTCCACATTACTGTGAAATGCATTTTCCATAAATAACAAAAACTACAGCTGTACAACTACTGGGCAGATGAATTTAAAATCAACATGGCCATAATTCTGCTTTTCTAGTTGCTTCCCATGAACAATAATTAGTACTACTGCTGAGGTAAGTACATGTAATCGTTCATTTCTTTTGCAAGGCCACAGGTTTATATGCATTACATAGCATGACAACTAAGCATAGGTCTGTCCTCTGATTTCCAGCCACTGAGCAGAGCATCCCATCACTCAGTGTAAGAAGTCTTGGGTCAAGATCTACCGCCTCTCCAAAACAGCCCATCTCAACTCCAAATATTAATTTACACATTGAGCAAAATGCTGAAAAAGAGCTATATGACAGTAACCACTTCGACAATGTCCATACTCTTTTGAAGAGCTCAGCTTTAAGTGAATTAAATCTTTCATACAGACTAAGTTTGCCTGGCTTTCTATAAATGCTAAAGCGTATCCCCTCATCCTCCTCACTAGCAACACGAAAGGGCTGCATCTTTTTATGCTTGTTTAACATGACATACTGTGAGGTCCACCATAGAAGCTGTCATTTATGTCATACTGCACTTTACCCAGTATGCTGGTGGAAGTTTGGGCAACATAAGAGAAGGGAGCGATGCAAACATTTTAGCAATACTAAATGCCATTTTTGCATGTGCTCACAGCCAGCTTGTAATCCAGCACTTTTTATAGTAAAAGTGAGAACACGGCCCAATCTTTATTAGCATTTCTGAGAAAATATTGGAAGGGACAACTTTAAGCAAGCTGCGTACAATTCAGCCAATGGACTATTAAACCACTCGACCTCCTTGCTTGGCCCCTTGAATGCCCAATATTAAATAAGAACTGAAGTCACTGAAGGCAGCAGATGCCAAGGTTACCACCAGACACGGAATTTCAGAAGGCTCTTTCCCCCTCCATGTGACCTGAACTTTCCAGATGGGTAGTATTTTATATAGAAGATTTTGGTCTGTCTTCTGCAACTATTCTTTTCTTGAAGAAGTTTTGTTTTTCCTGCTAATCCTAGCACTTAAGCAAGCAGCTGCCTCTGCTCCCAGTGCAAGTACTATTCTGGTACAGGTCCCATCCTAATATCTGGGAATCAGTCAGCTTTGATGAGAAGCATCTTATCTCCCATTTCAGACAGCAATACTACACAAATACCTCACTGGAAGCTATCCAACACCAGGACTTCTTACAAAGTTATGATGAAAAGTTCAGCATCAGTAGATCACCTTAGTTTGTTTAATTACTGTATAAGCAGATGGGTTGGGTTTTTTGTCTTCAAATTCTTTCAGCAGTTTCAGTGCAATACAATTGACAAATTCTGCTTCCATTAAGGTACGAGTTTATCTTTTGCATGTCTTCCTATCCACTCTTCCATCTCTTTGGGCCCACCACTATGTTGAGACGCTCATTTCACTCATGTTCGTTTCCTCAATGCTTGATGAGTCACAGAGAAGCAGGACTGCTCAAATAAGCCATAGAGCTTCACAGGTGCGTGCGTTTGGCATGTTGGTACTCATCACCAACCAAGTGAACACAGAGTGGCTCACACAAGCAACAACCTGATCTGCACACGTGATTAAAAATAATCTTTGACTATAAATGCAAAGCAAAAATTAAAATAAATAAATTGATGTTGTCAGAATCTGATTAAGAGATTCAGTTTAGATATTGGCTCTTCAGCATCAGAGTAAACTTTATATTAGCAAGTAGCTTTAGGGACCTACTTGACCACCCACTCTAAAGGATGCAGTTCAACTGTGGGTAGATCTTCTTGAGGAAAAATCAAATTGCCGGGGGGGTGGCAGGAATGACACACCAACCACCCCCCCCGACCCCCCAAAAAAGCCAACCAGAACCCAAAATGTGTGACCCTCTGGACTTCTATGCACAGCTGAAAATGCCCCAGAAGGCTCTTATGCCAAGTTAAGACTTAAATGTAATTTCAGAAACATCTGTGGAACCGGAGGTGCCATTTCTAACATCACGGCCAAAGAGACAACCAGGACTGCAGAAATGCAATAAAATTTGCCATGTTGCCACAGCTGAATACTCAGCAGTTCAGGGTTGGGTTGGGTTTTTTTTTTGGCTCTTCTCATGACAGTACTCTGAGGAATTGACTGGATTAAGTCCATTCCATTCTACAGTGTAAATCTGGCAAAGAGCAGTAAATTAGGCCTTTTGCTCCCAGACTAGTGACATCAGAAAGGTCAACCAAACTACCTGTAAGGGACCAGAGCAGCCAAAACCAAGAGGCAGAGAGATGGCCTGGCAAGACAGAGTAGAAGCACCTCCTTCTCGGCACACTTGCAGAGAAGGTTAACAGCACTTCAGGTTGCTTGGACAACATTCTGGTAGAAGCAGCTCAGAGAGAAGCATTTACTAATCAGCAGTTTTAAATCAATATCTATTTTCAGCTGCGAGCCACAGAAAATGTGAACACACTCCATTTGACAGACAGTATTGCTAGAGACTTAAACACGACCTCCTTGCAGAGGACACTTGTAGAGCCTTCCGAAAGACCCTAAAGCAGCGCTTCTGCGCTAGCCTAACTCTTCAGAAGTCTTCAATACATAAATGCAAAACCCAGAAAGCAGCTGGTATGCCGATGGGCATGTAGCACCATCTCAGACTTGAGTATTTCATCCAACAGGCACAACTCTCCCCGATTATCTGCAGTGATACTTTTTCAAGTAACTGGCAATTTATCAGGTGGCCAGTAAGACATAGGAGGAAAAAAAACCCCAAACCACTATACACTGAATTATTTCATTACCGATGTGATTAATTCATTTATAGTACGTTACAAGTAAGGAAACCAACTACAGAAGCCCTCAGAAACCAAATGTATTCTATCCCCAGAATGCCACAACAGTGTTTCCTTATACTAATTTCTTATTTGCAATATTGACCAAAATGAGATCCCTCAGTAAGTATTTGCTCCCACTTTTTCAGAGACACAATACAGCCCTGAAAAATGACCAAATTCTTACCAGCCCTCCACTGACGACGTGAACGATTATTAACCCACCCTGTGAAACATGGCAGAGCAGCAGCCCTGCAGCTGCCAGACCACCAAAAGCCCGTGCCACCACGCCTGCCCACACAGAGCCGCTTGCAGCACGAAGTTTGTTTTCTGTGCTGTAACACCGTCTGCCCAGCAATCGCCCACTTCAGTTTAAACTAATAATGGAAAATAACTCAATCAAGTTTTCTTTATTCCTGCAGCACACGCTGAATGTCCAAAGCAATGTATGTGTTATATGGCATGTTACTCCCTGCTCTATATGCCAAAAACTACAGTCAGTTTTTAACACGGCAAATTTTGGTGCACATTTATAGACCTGTATGACAGCAAACACTGAACACTTTTTTGCATCAGACTTACTGAGAAAGTAATTCTAACATAAGCTCCTATTCAGGCATTTATTCCTTTATCTCCCAGCTGCCTCCAGAAAAGTTAATCGCTTTTTGGCTGAGTGCTTATCTGGTGAGTTTTCACAGATTCTCTTCCTTCAGGCTGTGCCAGGAGCCCCTCACAAGCACCAAACCATACAGCTGAGCCTCCGCGTGAGATCTGGGATCCATACGCAATGTCCCCGGTGCAACTCCCTCCTGATTTTTCCAGTGGTTTGATACAGGTGAGCAACATAACATACCCCCATCTTGTACTCACAAGCAGGTCAAGTTTAACCTGCCACGACTACGAGGTGAAGCACTAAAGATGAAGCGCGAGCACCCTTATGTCATTCTCCACCGGTTTGTACTCAATCAGCTACATGTGTGACATCCCATGTGCAAAGTTTCAGTTCTGAGTCCTGCAAGTGTTGGCAAATGACATGCTCATTTAAACGTACACGTGTGCTGGGTCTGTAACACTTTCTTAATTTTCAGATAGAGAAAAAGTAATGAATACTGGCTACAAAATTAACTATACAGTTATCAAGAAATTACAGTATTTCAGCATATAGTTCTCCTCTCTGTGGAGAAGCCTATGACGCAGTGATCAGGGACTAAAGAACGACGCACAGACCACACGGGCTGGACTGTATCTTTTCTGACACCCTGTGGGCTGTGGCACCCAGGGGCTGATAATCCACTTGAGGGACAGACACAAGATGACTTTGGAACTTTCATTTTGGGAAACTGTTTCCCCCAAGCTTTTCTAGCGTAATGCAGCGCACAGTGTAGGAAAAGCTAAGAATCTTGAGATTCAAAAAAAAACCCCAAAACCCAACAATATCACAACAGTACGTTTGCACCACGTCAAGTCGTAAATTACAGAGTTTTGTGGTATGTGGTTTTGTTACCTCATACTAGGCATCATGATAATTATGAGAACCACACCTTTCATCTCGCTGACCTGTAACATTACATTAATGTAATGTTACACTCGCAATTCAAAGTTGAGTGATTTTTTTTCAGGTATTCAGGCCTGCCTATTAAAACTTAATAAAGCGAAATGCACGGTAGGTTCATCGTNCACACCTTTCATCTCGCTGACCTGTAACATTACATTAATGTAATGTTACACTCGCAATTCAAAGTTGAGTGATTTTTTTTCAGGTATTCAGGCCTGCCTATTAAAACTTAATAAAGCGAAATGCACGGTAGGTTCATCGTTTGGTAGCAGCACGTCGTTTCCTCACCCTTCTAGTAAAACACAGGAGCCTCCGGTCTGCGGGTACTTAAAACTTCTGTATTCTCCCCAGATTTTAAAACTCGGTCTGCTTCAAAAAATTAGCTCAGCTTTTGACAGTTTAAGCGCTGTATTTTATTAGCGAAGAGAGAAAGCCGGTAAGTTTCAGAGGGGAAGTAGCCTACAAGCCACGGCACCACACCTGCCG
>VZSF01004286.1:0-63554 GCA_013398295.1 Chionis minor
GACGAGGCTCCGGCGGGGCCGCGGAACAGTTGAGGGGGCGCGTGCAGCTTTGAAGAGAACAACGGACAGTAAAGAACAGAGCTCAGGGACTCGCTTGTGGCTGAAAAGTCGTGCGCTAGGGTCCTATAAAATAAAAATACTTTGACTACAAAAATATTTGACTTTCCTTTGGCACTAATTTAACTTGCACACCTGCAAATCCACACCATTCATCTCCAAAATACACACAATCTGAGTGGTTTTGGGTTTGGTTTTTTTTTTCCTCGTGTGTGCTACACAATTGGGAGGGATGTCTGGCCAGCTGCACTGCCCAAGAGAGATGCTACTGAACCACCGGGGAAACGCGCTGCTGACAGCCAGACAGAAGTACTTCAGAGCACTCCATCTAAATATTGGGGAAAAATCCTGTAACATTCACTCGCCTCTCTTTTAAACATTTAGAGCAAACTCATAACTGCTTAAGTACACCTAACTCCTTGTAAGCTACAGCTATCGGGCAGTCGCAACTTAAACAATGCAAGTCCGTTTGTAAATTTTATAATTTTGAAAATTCATTTCGGACAGAAAAATCAGTGAGATAAGAGATCCCCCAAATGGTTTTACTTGTAGGACCGGGGTGAAGGATGAAATCCCCGGTGCTGGAACCCATAAGGCTATCACAAAGGACGGACAGATTTGCTAATGCTTTCGGCTGTACTGAACAGGCAGGGGAAGACCGTTTTATGATATCTAGTCTGTTACAGCCAAGAACCCAAAGACCGGCCAGGCCACGTATTTTTCCCTCAGAACCCCCATCAGGCTTTCTTTGTGCCTCAGAGTGCTCTTATCTTACTCTTTCCCATTTAGGATGCCTTTATGCAGCTATTGGCCCACTGATAACATCTGTACTTTGCTGAAATCCCCTTCAGGGTTCCTTGTTGCTATTTCTGAGGCTGCTTTGGCCTCTCAGCACCCCGCGGGACTCCTCCACTCCCTTTGCCAAGCTCTTGCGAGACATTTCCTACGCCCTAGTGCCCCATTTTAGCTCAGGAGGGCTCTTTGCTCCCCTCTTTTCCCCTCAGAACCCTTACTGAGTCTGCATCTGTTACCCTGGTCAGTCTTTCCATCCTCTCATCCGCTTGGTATGCCTCCATTTGGTCCCCACTCTCCTGAGGACATCTGTACTTTGCTCAATTCGCTTTTGAGTTCATTACATCTCCGCAACTTCTTGGGTCTCTCTGGCCCCTTCAGGACCTCTCTAACTCTCTGATGATGCCTCTTGTTCTGTCAGAACCTTTTCTGAAGCCATTGGTGTGCTGCCGAGTGGTCTGTTTGTTTTCTTTCTTACAGTATGTTTCTGTTTTGTATCTGGTACCCCAAAGATATCTATCATCGGCTCAGATCTCCTCTTGAGACAGCTTTCATCTATTTTTATTAACACATTTCCTGTGGTGCTTTTGTTGTGTTTTGCAATTAACTTATGTTCTAGCTACTTAGGTGTTAATTAGGCTGCTTCATATAGTTTGTGATACATTTATTGTATTGCCGTGGGGTTTTGGTGCTTTCTGTCTTTTGGGACTCACCTATTTCTGTCACAGAAATCAGTCAGAGAGATCATCCTGGTAACTCTAAATTGTCAGCACTTTAGTGTAAATAATTTACTTTGCAAATGAAGGTATTTTTGAGTTTGTTTTTTTTCACAGCACCTCATTCCACTTTGTCATTCAGTCCTATCCAGAACGTTGTTCTGGTAGGAGTTAGGTAGCACGCGTGGCCTTGCTAGAAATGAAGTATGACCCCATAGCATTGTGGGGGTTTTTTTAAGGAAACCAAGGCACATAAATTTTGACACTAGTGTTGTTATTGCATTTAATGAAGTACTTTCCTACATAGGTTAATACGAGATCTATCTTCTTCTGTCTAGACCCTCAGAAAAATTATATTTAATTACCTACCTGGTCACGTTGCTGATGCAATAGATACAGTTGTAGTAAAAGAGCACACACCTTCCAGTAAGGGCTGCTCGCTCTGCTCAGTGCTTTCGTGCTGTAAACTGAAGGCAGATGATAAATGGCCCGCCATACCCCCCACCCTCCTTCCTGCCGCCCCGTAGTTGGCCCCGTCCCTTTCCCGGGGGATTGTAGGAAGGGCGGTGGGCGAGGCTCGAGAGCGGCGGGCGGGGACTAGAGGGCGGTGGGCGTGGTCTGGATGGGCGGGGCCGAGGCGGGCGGGTCCCGCGAGTGGTAGGCGGGGCCCCGGTTGATGAGTCGCTGCCGCTACTGCGGAAGCTCGTTTCAGCTGCGTGCGCGCTGCCGCCGGCCGCGCTCGATCACGTCACCGCCGGAAGCGGCTCTCCGCGAGCTTCGGCCTATCGCTCCGCTGGCGGCCGGTGTCGGTGCCCACCATGAGCAAGCGCAAGGCTCCCCAGGAGAGCCCCAACGAGGGCATCACCGACTTCCTCCCGGGTAGGTGCGTGCGGGGGGGCGGGGCACTNGCCGCCGGCCGCGCTCGATCACGTCACCGCCGGAAGCGGCTCTCCGCGAGCTTCGGCCTATCGCTCCGCTGGCGGCCGGTGTCGGTGCCCACCATGAGCAAGCGCAAGGCTCCCCAGGAGAGCCCCAACGAGGGCATCACCGACTTCCTCACGGGTAGGTGCGTGCGGGGGGGCGGGGCACTGCGGGTCGGCTGTTCTCACCGTGGTTCTCCCCGCAGAACTGGCCAATTACGAGCGCAACGTGAACCGGGCCGTTCACAAGTACAACGCGTACAGGTACGGCCTCCCTCCTCCCCGCCCCGCGAGCCGGGCCGGCAGCGCCTTCGGGTGCTGACCGGCCCCGTTCCGCAGGAAAGCGGCCTCGGTTATTTCCCGGTACCCCAGCAAGATACGGAGCGGGGCCGAAGCCAAGAAGCTGGTAGGTGCCTTTGCCCGGGGTGGCGGCGGGGGGTCCTCGGGGCAGCTGGAGCGGGGCCGGGGTCTCTCGGGGGCTCGGGGCTGCGCGAGGCGGACCCCGTCTGTGCCGGCCGCGGTGGGGGTGCCGTAGCTGGAGCGGGAGATGCCAGCTGGGTCTCTGCCTGTGAAAGGGTTTTGTTGCGGCAGGCTTCCTCTTTGCTGTGTCACCGCTTCACTAAATTCAGGGAACTTGAGCAGTAATAATCAAAATCTTGTTCAAAATTATTGCTTTGGGAGAACTTCTAATATAGCCCTTGTTTATGCTGTTTGTATTGTACCCGTGAATCCTTGTGCTCCCTTATTGGGGTCTCGGTGGCCTCAGGTCTTTTGAGACTCTAAATTCTGGGGAGCTTTCCTTTTTTTCTAAATATAATGGCTTTAAGTGATCCTGAAGTTAACTTGCTTCTCTTGCCCCGACCCCTGATATTTAGGATGGAGTAGGTGCTAAAATAGCTGAGAAGATAGATGAGTTCTTATCCACTGGAAAACTACGCAAATTGGAAAAGGTCAGTTTCTCTCCCTTGTGCTCTGTTTCTTAATAGTTACTTTTCTTTGTGACTTGCCTGCTTGCTCTGTGCAATTTCCGTTGTTTTTCTTGGAGAGACTGATGTCAAGCCTAAGCATGGTGGATATAGAGTCTATGGTGAGTAGAAAGCAGGGAATGAGATGCTCAGCCAAAGCCTCAAAACTGTCTATTTATGAAAATATTGTAGGTTATATACAGCATGGGAATGTCTTCTCTGAGAAGTAGAATTATGACTCTGGAGGGCTATGGAGTTCTGTTGTTTAACCATGCTGTTCTCCTTAGCAATGGCTAGTTAGGCAATTTTCAGGTTTGGTACGTATGGCGTTGTTGTGATAGACAGCATTACCTTTGGTACTGTTTTACATTGATTTTTAGTGACCCTACAAAGTAGAGTCTGACTAAGCTGTTTTATCTTTTCAATGTTTCTTTGTTTATTGCAAATGGAGTAAAGAAGGGTTTGGTTTGTGTTGTTTTGTTCTTGCAGATTCGACAAGATGATACAAGTGCATCTATCAATCTACTGACACGAGTTACTGGCATTGGGTAAAGTTTTTGGTGCTTTTTTTTTTGTTGTTGTGGTTTTGTTTTCTTCCTTCTTCTATTTATTTGGTGGAGTTACAACCAGAATTTGGGTGACTGCAAATAACAAAGAAAATGAGTTTGAGCTGATGCTGTAGTGCCCATAGTGAGATACCATAGTTGCAATGACACAATTGGCTGAGAAGAAAGGGTATAGAATTGTCAAGTACAGACTTTGCAGTAGAGGAGTGGAAATGGGAAGCTCCTGCATGCAAGCTGAGAAGGGAAGGAGAGAGAAGCTGGTGAAGAACGGAACCGTGAAAGAACTGAGAAGAGTGGAAGTGAGAAGTCCCTTTTAGGACTTCAGCGGGAAGTTGGGTGCGAGGACAATGGTGCTCTGTTGCATGTTTGTAAAAGGAGTAGTAAAGCTCTGAAATAGGCAACAAACAAAAAAAACCCAAAGACCATCAGGGCTGTTGTGCAACATTTGAAACCCTTGAGGTTGAGGGTAGGGAACGCGATAATTCTTAAGTAATTCTGAGGGAAAATGTGCTCAAAGTTTAAGGATATACTGGGATTTGAGAATGCCTTTGAGAAATTGGGATGCAGAAGGAGAAGCTTGGGTGTTGTCCTGTCTCAGGACAGTGGAAGTTACCCCTCTTGGTCTGGAATCTGGCAAGAGATGCAGGGAAGGATAAGAAAGGAAGTAAATGGCAAGTCAAGATCTGACAGTTCTATTGTAATGTAAGAATTTTATTAAGGAAGTGGATTGAAAGCCTTTTAAGGGTGGTGGAGCTGTAACCATGGGATTCCAGCTGTAAAGTAGTCTCCCAGGAAGGAATTATGCTTCCAGGCTGATGTTTCTCATCATTTTGAGATATTGGAAAGGTACCTGGGTATGAAATTACTTGAATGCCTTTCTCACAGTTGAAATGTCATTCTTTCCCCACAGAGTCACGAGATTAATCTAACACCAAACCTTTAAAGGGGGGAAAAAGTTCGGCCATTCACTTGAGTGTTGCGCTTAAGGCAAGCTGTCCAGCCAAACCAGAGCTGGGGCTGCTTTGCTGTACTGTTGGTTGCAAACTGGAGCCTTGTTGTGTTTTGTTGTGCTAGTCTAAGGTCACTGTTGTCTCTGCTGTTGCCTTAAGCTGGTTGAGAGACTGAATGTGGTTAAAGTAGTTCTTATAATGCATTCAGTATTGTTGTCTAAAGCAATATTGCCTATTTGGTGCGATTTTGTTGATTATTTATGATTATACATAATGATATAGTTATATCAGTGCTAAAAAATGTGCTTGCCCAGCCTTGGATAGCCATCTCTGCTGACTGAAAGTACAAACTGAAAATGTGTATGCTGAAAAGAGGGTAAGCATCAGAAGCTACTTCAGTCTTGGCCTTGAAGAACCTAGGAAGTTACGGTGAATTCTAATGTCCTTGTCAGTGTTGTAAGATTCTTACTGTTTCTGATGGCAAATTGCCTTGTCTCTTTGCAGCCCTGCTGCGGCTAGGAAGTTTGTTGAGGAAGGAATTAAGACTTTAGACGGTAAGTGTAACTTTGGGTACTCAGTTGACACCCCAGTAATGGTTTTTTTTCCATCAAGCTGCCTGTTCCCCAGTGGTACTGTGACAGCAGATACGCCCTAGGCTTTGAGGAATGCATGTAAGATACTAAGTTAGTGCACAAGCTAAAGGCATTACATACATATCCAAAGTACTTACAGATTACATGGAAAAATAACAAGGATTTTGGCTTTGAGGTGGATGGTCTCTTTTGGGAAGTGCCCTATGCATTTGTACTCATCCTATCAGCTGTTGAGTAGTCAGTTTAAAATCTCTTCCTTTGTGTTTGAGGTTGCTGTTTTCTTGGTATGTATTCTTTGCGTGCATTGTTTTTGCATTGGTGGAAATGTACTGTAAGACTTTTGGTCTCCAAGTAACAGTTTTGGTTTTCTTATTTTTTCTAGATCTAAGAAAAAATGAGCACAAGTTGACCCATCACCAGCGAATTGGGTTGAAGTAAGCTTTCTTGGATGCCAGTGCTTGGCTCTTCTAATGCTTCCTTCAGACACCAGAATGTAATGTAAGGTTACAGAGGCCAAGTAAGGTTCTGTTCTCTCTGTGCGCCCTACATGCTTTTCAGCAGTTACTCAGAGCTTTTGTTTCATTGAGGTTGTAATTGAGTAGGGTTAGTCTCCATCCAGAAGGAAATTAATTTTAAATTATCTTTCAGTTAGCTCCTGGAGAATCCCTTTAGCAAGATTGCAATGATGTTTCTTGGGAATATGCATAAAAGTGGCCCAGACAATTTTTTGCTCTGTGCTGTGAGGAAGTTAAGACCTTTGCATGTCACAACTTGAGAGTGACTGCAGAATGTGTGTCTGTCCCTCAGTGCTTATCGGCTTGAATGCTGCTTGCTGAGTGGCTGCTCCAGTGTGCTAGTTCGGGCAGAACGATAGCTGTGTTAGCAAGAAGATGCAAGTGAACCAAATAAAGCGCTGTATCTGAATTGGTTCTGTGTGGGGCCAGATCTAGTGTTTCCACATCAGTGGCAGAGATGCAGAATATGCAATCTGGACAAACTGCTTGTCAGAAAGTGAGAAGGGTTACACAGTGACTGTCGTCTTCCCACTGCTCATCTGAGCCCCGTACCCAGTGCATGTCCCTGCCTTTATATGTGTGAGCATTCAAGGGAAAACTTTTTGGTCTTAAGTGAGTATAAGAAGACTCACCTAACCTATCTGTGTTGCTATTGCACACATTGTCCTTGGGTCTGCTTCCAGCATTGTGCTCAGATGTTGTTTCAGAACCTCTAGTAAGTGCTGAGCTGAAAGAATGGGTTCAGTGCTCTGTGGTGGTCTGTCCCTAGTTCCACTGCAACTCTTGGAGGCAGTTGGGGCAGGGGAGTCCCATACCCAGAAGCTCTGTCTGCAGAACTTGGGGACTGGGACACTTGGGTCATGAGTGTTGGAACACGTGGCTCTGGGGCTGCAATATGTCTGCTAGTGCCTGCTGTCAATGGTTCTGGTGCTGGAGGGGTGAAGAATGCCTGCTGGTCAGGTGTGTCGTTTCACCTGGCTTCTTTTTCTCCACAGTCAAACAGCCTGCTGGCAGTCTGTTTTTTACAGCTATGTACAAAGATACTGGGAGCTGTATTTGACTTGTGAGCTTCCATTTAGCTCTTTCCAACGTAGATCACCTCTGACCATGGGTGAGGGACCTGTTCCTCTTGCTTGCTGGGGGACTGAGTTTTGTCAGGAATCTTTTGTATTTTCAGAGGGCTATGTAAATATCATGGAGTGGGGTGGGTCAGAAAGGACCTTTAAAGGTTATCTAATCCACCCCCCCAACAATGAGCATCTTTAACTAGATCAGGTTGCTAAAAGCGCCGTCCAGCCTGACCTTGAATGTTTTCAGGGATGGGGCATCTACCACCTCTCAGGGCAGCCTGGGCCAGTGTTCCACCACCCTCATTGTAAAAAATTTCTTCCTTCTATCGAGTCTAAATCTATCCTCTTTCAGTTTAAAGCCATTACCCCTTGTCCTATCACAAGAGGATCTGCTGAAAATTCTGTCCCCATCTTCTTGTGAGCCGCCTTTAAGTACTGAAAGGCTGCAATAAGGTCTCCCCGGAGCCTTCTCTTCTCCGAGCTGAACAACCCCAACTCTTTCAGCCTGTCCTCACAGGAGAGGTGCTCCATCCCTTTGATCAGTTTTGTGGCCCTCCTCTGAACCTGCTCCAACAGGTCCAAATATAAAACAATTGGTTATATGGTAATATTACTCCTACCTCATAGCAGCTCTTCATATACAGTGGAAGTAATATGCAATGAAACCATCTTCTAAGCATTGTCAGACTTGCAGTTGTGAGGTTTTATTACTGCTTGGCAAGATGTTATTCCAAGATACTTGGTGAGAATGGGAAGCTTTTTGTGATGTGACAGTAATATAAGTTATATTCTTTCCTCTGATACACATTTAATTGACTAACACCTTAAGAAGCTATGCTTGCCACTCTTTTGGACACTTTTGTTTTTATATATGCAGATATTTTGAAGATTTTGAGAAAAGAATCCCAAGGGAAGAAATGCTGCAAATGCAGGTAAGAATGTCTTTATCGAAGGTGTGAGGCACTGATGGCCAATGAATGAGTGATACCTCCAAACACACATCTTTCTTTTTATGTAGGAGATTGTGCTGGAAGAGGTCAAGAAGCTGGACCCAGACTATATTGCTACAGTCTGTGGCAGTTTTAGAAGAGGTTGGTACTCTGATGTTATGTTTATTTGGGGCTAATAAGTACGACTCGTTTATGTTGTTCTTCTAGAAAGTCTACGCTGGAACCCGGCTTTTTCCTGTTACTATTGCTTTGACTGGTTAGTTCAGCGACAAAACACCCACATAAATCCTTGGTTCTCCACTCCACCCCCATAAAGAGTAGTCTGTTGTAAAACGTGAATTGTTTGCTTTGGTTTTAGATTAACAACACCTGTGCTTGATTGCTATGGAATATAGCAAAAAATTCTTGGGTCTTTTGAGGTATGTGAGGATATAAACCTTTTGATGGAAGAAGAAGGTTCTCTTAACACTGAGGCTTTTTCGCAAATATCTTGAATAGTGACTATTTTCTAACAGAAAAACATGTTTGTAGGAGGAGGTTAGGTGGATGTTCACCAATGTTAGTATACTTTGTCATATGCGGAGGGATTTTTCTTTGCTTCTTACTTGCCTAGGCGCGGAGTCAAGCGGCGATATGGATGTTCTCCTAACCCATCCGAGTTTCACATCTGAATCATCCAAACAGGTGTGTTTTTCTACTACTGTGGACCGGTACTGTGCATAAGTTCCCCAAGGGTATGTTTAAATTCAGAAGATACGTAGTCTCAGACTTGTATTGCAGCTTTTTGCATCTTTTTGTTACTGTAATAGTAAACTCTTCTCTTGTATCACCATGTTTATTTTAAGCAGTTATAATCACTTCTAAGATCCATGTGTTATGCTGTGCTCCTCTTGCAGAACTACTCAGTATGTTTACTCTTGTCCCTCTGTCCCTCCTCTTCACGCACGCTCCCCACCACCCCCTCGAATTCACGTGCTCTTACAAGGTAGAACTGTAACAGCTAGCTGGACTAAAGTAGGTAGAGTAAGTGTCTCTTTGCAGCCATAATCTTTTGGACAAGAAGTAAACGTCCTGCTGCCTCTGTAATCTTCTGGGACTAACTTGGGTGGAGTCTTAATGACAGTTTGTATTTCTTGTGTGGCTTCTATAGATTCATTGCTTAAAAGTTAAAAACTCAAACCAAGAAATTAGTTTTGTCACTTCCAGTGAGAGCAATCTGATATAGGGACTTTGTAAATTTTTTTTACATTGCAGAACTAATTTTATTGGCTTTTTTCCTTCTGAGTCAAATTTCATGTACTCTAATAGATGTAATTATAGTGATGTCCTGCACTTATGTGGGCCATCGTTTGGTAAATAGGCAAGTTATTCTTGTTATTTGTGAAATCATCTTCTGTGTTGTTATTGTTCCTAGCCAAAACTTCTGCGTCAAGTTGTAGAACAACTGGAAAAAGTCCGCTTTGTCACAGATTCGCTGTCTAAAGGTGACACCAAATTCATGGTAAGGCTTTTTTGGTGGCGAGAGATGTTGGGGGAGGGAATTACTTTTCCTAACAGGAGCTAGGATGCATACAAGATATGTTGTTTGGACTGCTGGAGTTGTGAATTTTATTTCTTTTTTAATATCCTCCCCTTCCTACCAATAAAAAAAAAAAATCTGCAGTTAACTCTTAGTAAATCTGTCGTGGTAAGATTTCAGTATTAAGAAATCTGTGGGTATTTATGTGGTTCTGAATCCCACTGATACAACCTTCATCGCGCAATGCCAACTATGTCTCTCTTGCTTGATGTTTCCCCAGAACCTTAGCACAACCTCACTTTTTCAGTTGCACCAGTGACTACTTTTGTAACTCTGCCCTCGAGATCTTAGAAACACTATATTTGATCTCAGGCCTATGCTTACCATGTTCTGTCTAATACATAATATACTTTTGTCTCCTTTTTTGTCGATTTTGTTGCAGAGCAGATCTAGTGGATAAGCTGCTAGAGTCAGGATATAATAGGGGATATGTGGGATGCCTAAAGAAGGTAACGAATTACAGGAACATTCATTTTGTTAGGTCCCTTGCTTACAGCAAAACTTTGTTTTTCTTAAACGTGTGGATCTTGCTTTGCTTAGTTTTCTTTACAGGCCCCAGGTCTTACAGGCTGGTTAAAAGTTGATTCTAACAGAATTGTAGAACCATAAGCAATACTGAGTGGAAATGAGGACAGGTTAGTTCCTGTTAGTCACTCATACTGGTTTGATGGAATTCCTTGGAAGCCCAGAGGAGTGGCCCTGCAGGAGGGTTCACCAAAGGTCATTTACGAATTTCTATTCAAGAATCGAGATGCTATTATACTCAGCTGATCTTTTGGAAGGCATAAATACTTAAATATAGAATATAGAGTTCAAGATACTTGCTTTCCGAAGGTGAAAGGGGCTGTTGGAGCACTTAGTTATTTTATTTTTTTGTTAGTTTGGTTTTGCTTAAAATAAGAGCTAAAAGAACTCTGAGAATTTGTCTTCAGTTTAGTTTGGGTTGCATTCTGAGAGGGAATGAAACTTGGCTTTTTTCTGGCTTGATCTTTAGAAGGAATAAATGAAAGTTGCTGTTGCTAGATGGTTTAAATGTGAATACTGTATGTGTTTAAAGCTATATGTAAATCTGTGAGCCAAAAGCAGAGATGCTGCGCGTTCCCAGTTTGACAAGCTTATTATAGTTTGACCATTTGCTCTGTATAATCATGTCAGTCTTAAATAGTTGTGGAATAGCTCGTGTCTTCAAAGTGGAAGGTAATAAAGGAATGTTGTAAAAAGGGAAATCTGACTGCAGGTAAGAATCTGAGAAAAGCAAGTCTCAGTAAGGAGGCAGACAATGTAATTGTAAAGGCATAAGCAATGTTGAACTTTCAAAACAAAGCTAAGACTAGAAGGATAAGTCTTAGCATGAAGCTGCAATTGGTGAAATGGTTTAGTATGTAAACGTTTCTCATCATTCCTTATGGTTCGTGTCCCTCCCCCCTACTACATTGTAATTTAAGATGACCGTAGATTAAGGAAAAAAGGAAAATGCTGATATGTGAATTTCATGAAGACTACAAAGCAGTTTGAAATGAAAAGTGGTAGAGGATTTCTTGAGGGGACAAAAGTTTCTTTTTTTTTTTATTAGCTTGAGCTTTTTCTGCATTTTCCTTAACCTGCTGATGTTTGTTTTGTGCATACTGAAAAGCCTGATAATAATTAGGGCAGAAGAATGGGAAATGACAAGTCCTGTGATCCTTCCTGCTGTAATAAAAACTTAAGAAGCAGTTATATACTACATTGAACTGTGGTCCTCTTAGCAATGTAAAATAGTGGTTTATGGTACTACGATGTGCAGCTGTTCTAGTAAAACATTTAATTGACTCATTGGGAACTTAACTTTGCTCTCCAGGATGACTAAGGATTGTTTAGAGGTTGTTTAGGGGTGTGGAGGTGAAGATTGATCTCAAATCTGTTTAATTTTGAATTTCTTACTTTCCTTACTTCCTCACAGGGTGTCTGTCAGCTGCCAAATAAAGAAGATGGAACAGCATATCCACATAGGAGAATTGATATCCGGTACACATACCAAAAAAACCACAACCCCCTCTACTTTAGCTGTCAGCTACATAGTATGAATTTTCAAGTTCTGCATTCAAATCTCTACTTCCACATTCAGAACATGGCATTTACTAGGTTTCTAATTCCTTTGCAGTATGGAAGCCACTGTACAACTGCTAGTATCTAGAACAGGTTATTAGCAAGAATGCTGTTTTTTAAATCATGACTTTGTATCCAGTTTCAGAATTGTGACCTACTTTATCATACTGCTTTGACATTAATTCTTGGCAATAGTGCAAGTACCACAACCATGTAGCGGCTGAACACCAGTAACTTCTGGGTCAGGTTAGATATGCTGAACCTTTCGTTGAAAAGCAGTTTGTTTCATTCTTGCATCTGGCTAGTGGGAAAATCAAATGTACAGAGCTGCAGAATGTGTGCATATAAATAGGAAGTAAACCTAGAACAGTGCCTGAATGGCTGAATTCCAAGTTGCTTGTAACTTATTTGTTATGTATTTTTTTCTAAATCTGTACTGTTTTTTCTGCTTTTATTCTAGGCTTATCCCCAAAGATCAGTATTACTGTGGTGTACTGTATTTCACAGGAAGTGATATATTCAATAAGAACATGAGAACTCACGCTCTGGAAATGGGCTTCACAATCAACGAGTATACAATCCGTCCCTTGGGTGTCACGGGTCAGTCTGGGCCTTTCCACAGAGTATTCTTTGTAGCTACATGCTTTGTGTAATCTTCTCTTTAGATTGGTTTTTGGTGTACTGGAATTACTTCTGATAAATACTGTAGTTCATGAAATTTTCAGTGTCCTTTCTGGTATTGGACACCATTATAGCAGGGAGAGGCAGCCTACTTTAGGTATAGGCATCACTGCAGTACAACGCTACCTCTGTGAGTGACCTAATCTGCGGAAAGTCTTACTGACCTAAAGATTGCGTTTTTTCAGTATCATGCATGGCATATAACGTGGTTTTTCACTCTTAACAGAATATATCATGTCCTTCGGTTGTGTTATTTTGGAGGGGGGATGACTATATATATGCATATATATATATATGAATATCAATATACTTAACTGCATAATCATATGTCCCCAAAGTTAATTCATTACCTTATTTCCTTTGACACTAATGAGAATCAATACCTAAACACTGTATGAGAAGGTTGGGGCGGTGTGTGTGTGTTGGGTTTTTTTAATTCTGTTTTACTTAGAGCAGTTTTGTCTTAATCTGGCAAGACGTTTGGCATTTCGGGGTTGTACAGACCTTCCACTCTTCAAATAGCATCTGTAATTTGCTTGCAGGAGTTGCTGGGGAGGCCTTACCAGTAGAATGTGAAAAAGACATCTTTGACTATATCCAGTGGAAATACCGAGAGCCAAAGGATCGGAGTGAATAACTGCTTGTCTAGGTCTGTAACCTAGAGATGTTTTCATAGCATCTTATGAACATAGAAAGTGCATATTACTACTTTGGATGTTATTGCAAAAAGTGTACACTATTGATGTTTAAAACAAGCCCACGGCACTAGCACAGAATGTGTAGTGAAGATTAAATCCCGTAAGATCTCGTTTTGATCTCTCTTGCCCTTGCTCCCTCCCCCTTAAAGCTGATTAAAACACTGTGTTTAACTGGGCTGTGACACTAGAAAAACCTGCGGGGAAGGTGGTGCAGCATTCAGATCCTTTAGAGAATGCATATTGTCTTTTGCTTTGGGATTTAATAAGAGACTATCAGATGATAAATCACAGGTTTCTGTTTAATCCCCGAGAAGCAGAAAGTCCTGATGTAAAGGCAAAATGTTTCTTCTTATTGAGTTTCTTGTGGCTTGGTTTGAAGATGGTGGCTGTCAATCAGAATTAATGCTGGTTTTTTGGAGTCACTGTAAAGTTTTACGAAACTGTATTAGCCTTTTATAAAAGGCTATGTGCTTTGGTTTGATGATACTTGTGATGATCAAGCTATTAGGGTTGTTTTCTAATAAATTTAGTTACCCTTTCGCTGTGGTCATTGTTAGAAAAGTCTGGACATTTCAGACTGAGCAAGTCTTCTTAGCTTGTTTCTTGTAGTTTTGCAAAAGATGATCAGAGTTCTGATGCTTCTGTGTTTTAATATCATACACGGACATTCTCTGTGCAAACATCACTAACTTTAATAAAACTGGGCAGTTCTTGAAGAAAATAACGTAACTTTTTTTTTGCTGTTTACTTTGTTGAGGTTGAAAGACTTGGAAGTAAACTTGTTTTTGTGTAGTCGCTGCAAACTGTCTCATTAAGTAATATGTATGACTTTTTAAAATTACTTTTTTTAAAGCAGGTTGAGTAAGTATGTCTGTTGAGCATCTTGGAATGCTCAAATGAACATTTTGCTAATACAAACTGCTGGCATAAATTACTTGAGTAAATAATCTACAGGATCTGTCTGTAGCAGCAGGCACTTTAAATGACCATAGATCAGATTAGGCCGTGACAGTGAATTAGTGCTGGCATTGAACAATTAAGAAAACTTAAATGGTTCTGAAACTTCAGTATGAGACCAGGGAGACTAGAAGAATTGTATTAGGAGAGCATTATTCTTACAGCACTTAATTTAAGTGCCATAATTATTATAAGATTATTCTTAGAGCGCTTAGATCTCAGACTATGTATGTCTATGTCTCTCTTTTCCAATGTATGTTTGAAGGGGATGGGTGGAAAAAAGCATGTAAAAGTCCATTTCCCGCCCCCACTGAGTAGATGAAAATACAAAAAACTTTTAATATTGGTTACGCAAAACAATGTATTAAGAGCCCCCACTAGCTAGCAAATGTGTTGAGGCAGGCTTTTCAGAACATATAAATTGGGTCAAAATATCAAAATCGGGACTGGCAATGTGCTTAGTTGCACGGCTAACTGCTGCAGTATTTCTTGCTTAAAAATATAACATTGGAATACCGAAGACTAGCAAGAAACATGAAAGGCAGAAATGTCTTCCAGTGCTGAAGTTGCACCTTGGCACATAGTTATAGGATGCAGTCACTATTGCTGGTGTTATTGAAATACTACACTTTTATGTGACTACAGAAGAATGAATGTAACACACAAGACAGACATAATTAATGATTTTCCATAGGACTTGGGGTTCGAAATCATACAAGGATCTTACATTCAAGATCTGCAATGACTGGAACACATGGGAAAACGAAATAGGGTATTTGTCTTTGGAAGACCCTTTCCAGTCTTGAAGTGGAATATTTAAGCCATTATTCATGTCTCTGTTGGTTGTTGTTTAAAACCTCCAGTAATGAGGAACCTGACATCTGCTGGGCCAGTTGCTTTCTTTGCAGCATTGTTAAACATTACAGGTCACTTTAACACCTACACAGATGTTTGAGGCATCTAGACTTTAAAATATTATTTTGAGCTTTTAAAGCAACTAATATTTGTTTAACTTGCCAAAGGAGAAGGAATCACCTACTGCTGAGTGAGCCTACTGGTCACATGATTGCTTATCACTCAGGGTTATGGACTAAAATAAATGTAAGGTGTTTACGTGCTTTTGTGTTGCAGGCTGATGTTTCCTTAGTTGCTGCTGTTAGCTCACGGAAGAGGAGACCTGAGTACCTGAGTTTGTGGCACAGTGCACAAACAACTCTAGATTAAAAAGCACATCCTGTTATGCTGCTTTGCATTACTAATATATACTAGTCTTTTGGCAGGTGCTCAGGTGTGATCATTGTCCTGCTCTGCTGACTACTGTTTGACAAGATGAACTGAAGCCATGGTCACAGTGCTGAAAAAAATCTGGATGTCGAGCAATGTCACTGAAAAATAACTGGCTTGCAGACTTTGATCTGCAAATGATGTGCACAGTAAAGCCCAGAACAGACTAAGGTGCAAAGGCAGCTTTCTCCCTCTTGACCAGCATGTGATCTGCCCTTCTGTCCTTTGTTCAGCCACGCTGCTGTCCACAGATTCCTCCTAGTTGTTCTCCCTGTGACAAATCAATGTTCAACATGCACTGGCTGTGGATTAGTGACCTTCTTCCCCATCCTTTCTGGCTTTCTCCTTTTATTCAACCCCAGATGTCGTACTGAAATGATTTAAGAGATCCAAAGCAAATCCTAAGGCTTCCGTGTTTTCCCATATAAGGAATACAGACCATTACACAGTCATGCCTGCTGAAGTGTGGTTTCTTTTAGACAAGAGCCCTCCCTTGCCAGTTCTGAACAAATTTGTATCTCCTTTGTGGATGTTTCTCTTATCCGGAAGCTAATCCTTGTTTACTGGCTAAGCATCTATTACAGGTTTGGTGATGTGTGCAGGGATTTTGTAAATGTGTGGAAATTCTTGATGTACATAAAGGAATTATTTTCTGTCTCCTCTGCGCTGGCTCTGATGCTGAGTTCGCTGTTTTAAAAGTAGTGTGCTTTTCTTCTACTAAATACATCTGCTAATGCCTTCCCTATAGTTTGTCCAGATGAAACTGTCTGCAAGAACTCCTGTTGTGGCTTTTAAAATCACAAGGATGTGTCCCTGTGTAGAG
Source organism: Chionis minor (assembly GCA_013398295.1). Classification (NCBI taxonomy): domain Eukaryota; kingdom Metazoa; phylum Chordata; class Aves; order Charadriiformes; family Chionidae; genus Chionis; species Chionis minor. Next base: position 16,202 of record VZSF01004286.1, read on the forward strand.
ATTGTTCTTACAGAATTGCCTTTGTTCTCTATGTCTTTTATTAGAGTGCAGTTGCGTATTCTGGAGAACTACCTGGAAGTTTTCCAGAATAGTTTTTCTATGTATCCATTTCTCCAGTTAGGTAAGTGGGTGTGTGAGTGGTTGCAGTTCTTATTTTATGTGCTTGGCTCTTAGTGTCACGGGTTTTGAGTGGTACAGCAATGCAGACAACCGTTCACAGTTGTCATGAGCTCCCGAGAGCTTTGTGTTGCCCAAAGACATTGATAACATAAAGCCATTTTTTTTTCATCTAAGAACTTCAACATGAACTAGATTACTGTTTTAAGAATTATGCAGTTACCCCATTCATCATAACTGAGTTTAAAAGAAAAGAATGTTGTCATTGCATGTGACACAATGTGGAGCTTATGTCTATAGACATAGCCTTTTGCCAGGATGGACCCTGCTTTTATTTACAAAGTAAAGGAGACACCAATACATAACAGCACTGTGGGTTGAACCTCTGATGCTAATTTAGTGTCAAGAGGAGGCAGCTGAGAGCAAATAGCCACATCTTTCAGAGATGCTGTCAAAGGAAGAGGAGAAATGGCTCTGAGTTTCCCTAGAGAGTACAGAAAAGGGATGAGAAGTAATGAGAGACTGTACAGTCTTTGAATAGTGTTGATGCTTCACCTTGTGGTACGCTCGTCTTGGTACCTTGAGAGAAAAGTCAATCAGCTTTTTCTACTGATAAACATTCAGAGCCTTACACCTGCGTAAATTTTTAAAGACAGAAAGATCCATTCTCAATGAAGGTCACATCCTATTTTTTATGTAAATGTTAATTATTTTTTTTTACATCAAACCTTGATCCAAAAATGTTGTGTGATGAAGAAGTGAAGTCTGGTTTTTAGCAGTTTTTTTCTTAAAAAAAAAAACAAAACAAAAAAAACCCAAACCAAAAAAAACCCCACACCCAAAGCCAACCAAAACCCACCCCACAACATGTGTAAAACCCAGCCACCCAATTTAGATAACATATAAAATTGCCTAATGTAGACTTTCAACAACTGTTTAACAGGAACAATCCTGCTTCTGAAGACAGAAGCCTCTTCTCTTGGTTAACCAGCCTTCTGGTTAAGAGATTGAAATTTTGAACTGATATATGCATTTGCCCACTCAGAACTGCATATTGGTCTGCTAGATCTTTCTTCTGATCTGTTTCTAGTTCTTTGTATCTTGTGTACGTGTAGACACCAGAATAAGAAAGCTGGCTATGTCCTGAATTACTTGTAAAGAATACCATTTTCAACTACTATCTGTATCTCCTTATCTCTGTGTTAAAACATCCTGGTGCAGTGCTGAAGCTCATGCTAAGCTGTTTCTGTGTCCTTACTTCTAAAATCTTTCAATATGGCCATATGCTACTGTCACCATTCTGCTGCTGCTTGTGACCAGTGTTCTTTGTTCCTAGATACTTTATTGTACTATTGGTTGCAGTTCACTATATTTTGTTTAACTTGCCGTTACCCAGAAGGCTGCTCTGATTAATTGATCCATTTCTACCATAAAGTCAATTTGCCCCTTTTTTATATGCAAACCTGTCAGCTCTGATTCTATAGCTCCTCTTAAATCATTGTATAAGGTAATGATTACTTTGGATGTGAGAGGTCTCATCAAGACTGTGTTACTGGCTGTATTTAGGATAGGGATTCTATTGGTTAACTTAAAACTTAGAACTAATTTTAAATAGTAAGCTACTAACGTATTATAGAGCATCAGCATGGAATGTATTGCTGTTACTGTATTTGAATACCTTGTAGGAATACAAGGCAAATATATTACACAACTGCAAGCTTGAGAAAGTGTGACTATTTGATCTGTAGTCAAATTGACTGTTGCTAATTATATATTTTTCTTGGTTTGCTAATGATTAGGTCCTCTCTCTGCCCTTATGGGGCAGAGAAGGAGCTTGCATCTGTATTCTCGGACACTTAATCTGACTTGAATCATAAAATGAAGACAGACATAATACTGTTTCTTTTTTGTTTTTTTTTTTTTCTGACAAGCCTATGAAACACCTACATTTCTAGTTGTTCTTACATAATTAGTGTTGTTCAGTCTTAGTAATGGAAATTATAGACTCTTACTTACCCCTTAATTTTCTTTTAGTTTTCCTATTGGTAGTTTAATTATTTTCTGGGAATATTCCCCAGCCCTAATGCATGCACTGGTATGTAAGGTGACTAGAAGTTGGTACTATATGAAGTCTTCTGATGCCTCATACTAAAAAATATATATAGCTAATGTATTCAGTGTTTTCTTCAATAATCAGTGGGAATAAATAAGTGTGAATTCAATCATGACTTTGTAATTCTGGTATTTTTTTTTTAGCTGTAATTCTGAGAGCATAAAAAAGTAACACAAGCTTAGCGCGTTTGCAAATGTTTCTTAGGCAGCACACAGCATTACAGTGATGCATTCTCTATCATCCGCAACAGGCAGCCGAGAAGGCTACTTTATCTTGGGACTGGAGGCAGAATTTGCTGGCCTTGCAGTCTCCAGGTGGAAGAAAAATGGCTTGTTCAGGATGCTTGTTTTTCTTGAACTATGTAAATATACAAAGTGGGGTTTTTTTCCCCCCCCTCTCTTCCTCGCCACCCCACCACTTAACTGGCCTTTGTTCTGCCCTGCTTTGGGTTACTTACAGTTCCTTTCTTCCTCCTCCAGCAGAACTGGACTGCAAGATACCTGGTAATCATGGGAGGAAATAGCTGCAAATCTTGTCCTTATCAGAGGGACGCTGTGTAACTGGGCATGCACTCTACTATTGTTTGTGTATACATAACCTGATGCAGACTAGCATTTGAGGTTGGTCAGCGATAGCGGCTGCACCTTTCTGTCAGTGTTTGGTGGCCCTTGCTAAGGGCTTTATTCGACCACGAGTCCGAGACAGGGGAGGCGCTGTTGAGGTAGCTGAGGGGTTTGAGAGGAGCTGCAGGCCCCCCTAGAGGGACAGGCTCGATGAAGTGAGGCCCTCAAGGCCGGGCCCTGCTCTCCGCCCTCCCCCTCGCGCACCTTGAGCGGGTGTTACAACTTTTCGCCGTCGTTTCTCACAGTAGCAGAGGGTTCTGGCGCTCAGGCGTCCGCCTGCAGGCCGGTACGGCGTCCTGGCCGGCTCCCGGGGATCCGTAGCTGCGTCAAAGGGCCGGAGCCCCGCCAGGAGGGGCCGGAGCAGCGGTAAGCGTGCCTGTGCGCATGCGCGGAGGGGGGCGGTGCCGCGCATGCGGGGCTGGGGGCGTGGAGACCTCTACTCGCAGGCAGCGCGGCCGGCAGGTAGCGACGGTGGCCCGGGCCGCGGTGGGGCGGTCGGCTGGCTCCGCTAGGACCCGCGGCGCTCTCAGGGCAGAGCCAGGCCGAGGCTGGGGTCCTTCCAGTCACCTTGCCGCCGCGGGGCTGGGTCAGAGACCCGAGAGGGCGCCGGGCGCTCGGTCCGGCCGGTGCTTCCGCGTCCTCGGGCCCGCCGACGCGGCCGGGGGCTGCTGAGGCGATGGCCGCGGGGCGCGGGCCGGCTGTCGCTCTGCGCGCGGGCGGCCGGGGGTCTCGGCAGCGCTCCGGTTCCTCAGCCGGGAAGCACCAACGGCTGGGATCGGCAGCGGCCGTTTCGCTGGGGAGAGGCGGCGGCGGCGGGTCCGGGGCGGTCGGGCGCGCCGCGCTCCGTTACGCGTTGCGTAACGCGCGTCAGTGGGGGGGAGGCCGCGCCGCTCGCGAACGCGCGCGTGTGCCCGGGCGCCGCCGGCGGCCCCGCCGCTCCCTCGCCGAGAGGTGCGTGACGGCGGCCTCGCCCTGGGCCCGCCAGCGGCACTGCAGGTGGCAGCTCACAGCGTGGAGCTTCTCATTTTTCTTGTGTACGGTTTTTGGTCTTCCTCTTTCTCCTCAGTTATTCCATAGGGCGGTGCAGGTGTTACACGTATTTCCTCATTGACATCTCCAGTTCGGTGTTACCTGTTTGCAGTTTGCGTACAGGCGTTGGCTCGCTGTGGGCTCTGTCTGAAGATGGCAACATTAAGCATCAGTCGCCTCCAACCTATTCCTTGATGTGTTTTCTCCAGTGGTTGTGCTCATTTTATTGCTGTGGGAGGAAAAATCAAAGCATGAGACTAAGGAGGCTTTGTTTAAAAACAAGGTGCTTAAAATGAGTACTGTGTCTTAGATCTAGATCTCGGGCTTAATGTTTCTTTTGCTTTACATTGTGTTTTGTCAGCTGGTTGGTGGAGACCGATTCAAATTTAGTATTAATAGCTATGGAACTGTGAGCTCAGTTCCTCTAAACAATTCTGGCTTGCAATCAGAGCTGCTTGTTACTAGCAAAGAATGAGCTAACCTGAAGAATTATTTTTTTTAAGAATGCTGTTTAAATGCTTGCATAATATTTAATGTATACCTTAAAACACGTAGAATACGGAAAGTACAGCTGTATAGTGTAAGAAGAGACATGTTAGGAGACTGAACGCGTTCACGATATTCAAGATGTCTCAACAGCCTTATGAAAGTGAGGCATAAAGAGAACAGGGTCAGCCAAAGAGGTGAGATTTAGAGTGAGAAGGTGCTGAACAGGGTGGTAAAGTCCTCCTTTACTTGAAGCTCTTGAGAGCGTCAAGACTACTTGGTGGTTAACTCTGTTGTCATTTGTCTTTCTAAAGTCCATGCCCTTCTGTGCAGGGAAGTAATAAGATTTGAGAGATAGTGGGCAAAGCGGGGAAGAGGTCTAGGAACTCGGTGTGGGGGGGAGCATGTCTAAGCTCTTGGTTTTTTTCAATGTGAGATCTCCATGTAATTTGAAAGATATCTTCTGAAGTCCGAATGGGTCAGCCTGAACTCCCAAAATGTGTTGTGGCTCACCACTGATCGTTGTCAAACTTCTAACTGAAAATAGGTTATGTGGTTTGGAGTCCAGCTACAAATCCATGATTATGGAGTGTTCCTGTCATGTTTTCAACAGCTGGACAGTTCCCTGAAAGCCAGCTGTGACTAAAAAGCGTTTTAAAAAATTTTTGCGTGTGTGTTGTATGAATTCTTATGCGGGGAGTTATCTTTCATTTTGGTTTTTGCTGAAAAAAAAATGTGTTTGAGGTTCAAGAGCATATTAGGCAGTTACTGCATACTTAGAGTATTACTGTGTTAAAATGCCCAAGCCTTGCTCCAAAAACTTGAGTTACTAAGCTTTTGAAATCAGTGAGTTGAACTATTTTGACAGACCTATTAAAAAAACCAAACCCCAAACCAACTAACCAATGCAAAAAACCCAAACAAACCCCCAAAAAACCCAAACCCAAATTTAAAGTATGAGTTGAAACTTCCAAATTGAGAGATTTCTGTGAAAAAACATTCTAAAAGAAGGACATGCTCTGCTCCATAGCTGTGTTGCCAAAACTATTGTAATAATTTAAATTATGCTGACATAAAAGTGCACATTCTGTACCTCTTTCATCAATTTAACGATTCACTGATTGTAATTTTTCCCTCCATATTTGACAGGTAAAAAGGCCTTCTTACGTAGTAAGTCTGAGGATTACCTGTTTTATGTCCTCATCTTCAGATAAGGAACCTGCAGTCATATTCAGCTATTTTAGATCATCCAAACTCACAGGTATATATTCATAGAATCATAGAATATCTCAAGTTGAAAGGGGTCCATAAGGATCATTGTGTCCATATATTGATAGATACATAGTGCAGGTGAGTTATTAAGTCACTGGACATAGAGCGTCTACTATAGGATGTAAATTGCCTGAGTGTTTCATTTTAGGAAATAGTTATCTGAAAACAGGACTTAATTGCTTAATACAGATACTGTTGCATTTGTGACAGAGGGACCGAGTACATCAGTAAGCAACTAAAATGGTGGAAGAGAAGTGATGACTTTAGGGATTTTACATGTTTTGCTTGCATTATTACTTTTTAGGTTTGTCTTTAAGTATGGTATAAGTAACAAATGGGGGATTAGGGTTTCCGGTACCAGGTGTTGTGGAGAAGAGTATCAACAAATGCATTAGCTGTAGGAAGGATTAACTGGCAAAGAGCTACCCTTAAAATCAAACAAAAGCATAATCTTTGATAGCTTGTCTTTTCTGGGGCAGGTGTGCCTTTACATTTATGCAAACTTATTCTGTCTAGAAGGGGAAGATTATAGTTTCCCACTGGGGAGTTTTCCTACTTCTTTTAATGTGGATCTTCCGATGCCAAATCCCCAAATTGTCGTAACTAACACTAAATATGTCACGTGAGCTGTAATATCACATGCCCATCCTTTTGAGTTTTGTCCTCCAAAGTAGTTGTAACAGTTACCTGTATTAAAAAATGTAGGTTTTGCTGCTGTGTATACACAGTGCAGAAATACTAACTAGTGACTACTGGACAGCATGCAGAGATCTCTTTTTACAGTTTACAAATCTCTGAAAAAACTGTCTAAGAAGTCACAAGTGCACATGGAAATCGGATGTCTTTTCCTTTGGGATGGTTTAGTGATGAAGCGCCTTTGTTATTTGGGGTCCCTTTCAGAAAGAGTCCTGTCACAGAAGTAACGTTTGCTTGTTATCGGAACAGCGATAAGGCGATAAGGCTTTTGCAGTGTAAGAATGTGAAGCCTACATATGTAGTTGAACGTAATACTGTTCCTGGGATTTAGTCATTCCCGATAATGGATTAGCTTTTGTAACGTCTTTGAATTGAATTTTATTTGTTTTTGACAAAGTAACGATGATGCAAGGATGATTTTCATGAATGTTCTTCAAAGGTCTTGCAGTTCCGTATCAGTGAAGTACGCAGAGAGTACTAGTCATAGACGTTTATAAGTGGTTTGGATAGAGCTTGGATTTTATGCTTTTAAATCTATGATCCAATATGTTTCAGACCCAATGGCTGTCCCACCATCATACAGTGACTTGGGAAAGTCTGCCAGGGATGTATTCAACAAGGGATACGGTAAGTAATGTGACTGTGGTTTGATAACCTTTCACGTTTTTTCTTGGGCATCTTGTAAACAACAATAAAAGCACTAGTACCTCAGAGGTCTCCTAAATACCTTGTGGTAGGAATTCAGCAGAGGCCCGGAGCATCTAGCCCCTTCTGAATTTGAACTTTAGACATATATTGTGAAAATGCTGCAGTAGGAGAAAAATTAGAGGGGAAAGTTATAAGTTTGACCTTAAGATGCGCTCCAGAACAGTCTCTGATGAATGCTGTATTTTTTACCTTTCAATCTTTGTATTTAGGGGCGTTAAATCAGTCAAACTCACACAGATTGCCATAGAGACCATATGTGGCAATAAAGAGGTTCCTAAGGTAGAATGATCTTTATATTAATCAAAGTAGCCTATTGTCATAGTTATAGTGGAAATAATTTCACAATATCTGCATTCCTCTTCAAAGAATTTAAATGGAGACATTCTGATATTAGTCCCTTTTCTGGGAGCAGTACTAAAAGTGTTGATTTTTTTTGGTCTGGTTTTGTGAGTGTGTGATAAAGATTGCATTTGTATCCCAAATCCGTATGCTACATAAAATTAGAAGGCACTCTGGTCTGCTCTCTGCTACCCTGCAGTTCAGGCTTTGCTAAAATTCAACTCAAGTTCTCTGCTTTAGTGTCAGTTGTTTCAGGCTTTTCTACTCTGTGCAAGGACCAGGTATTTCCCTAGGTTCATAGCAGATGAGAAAGAAAAGAACACAGTAGTAGTATATGGCACTGGGTGAAGTAAGCTGAAACATTTTTCTTGGAGAAGGGGAAAAGAAAAATTCCTGCCCTGCAATCAGAAATACAAAGGTAAATTGAGTAAATCAGAAGAAATGGTAACTGTACTGATTAGTCCCAGGCTATAGATAGCTGCAGAAGGGGGAGATACTTGATGATGAGGGACCGTTATGACTATAAATTATGAAGCCACCAACCTTGAATTGCCAAAATTCCTTCAGTCCTTCCTCAGTAAGATCAACAATGGTTGAAATATGAAAATAGGCTGTTTCAAGTCAGTTTACCCTACCTGCTGTACTTTCAGTGTATTGGAAATAAACCTTGCTTGTATATTGCGGTGAAACAGATGCTATATACTCTTCTATTCTTAGGATTTGGAATGGTCAAGTTAGAGTTGAAGACCAAGTCTTCCAGTGGGGTGGTAAGTACTGGGGGCTTTCAGCATCACTAGCGTTGCAATGGAAGGACAAATTCCTGAAGTGGTTGGTGGTAATAACTTGCTGGCAGGTGTTGCTTCTGTCTTTCAGTTCCCATTTTAAAACCTGTAGCTGACTGAGGTATTTCTATAATGATGTGGGGAACTGACGTAGCGGTACTTCTTTTCCTACAGCGTGCAAGAACTTTCACATGATGTGGACATGTGGCTTTCTTCCCCGTTCCCATTGCCACATTCCAAACATAAGAGTTTCTATACCCTAAATAGCTCTCATGTCTGTTTATGAATGCAGTTGAGTTTCTCTGCTGTTGTTGGTTTTTACAGAATTTTGAGTCCAGACCGACTTTTTATCCAAAAGGCCAAGGGGCAAATAATAGCCACAGTTTAACTTAACTTCATTTTCACTCATCTCCACCTTGCTTATAATGCAAGGCTTAATTAAAACTAAATAGTCTTCCTGCCCCTTATGTAGAATTTGAGAGCATTTTATAGACATTAATTAAGCTTTAGCATTTCAGGTTACTAGAAAATACTATGATCCCTACTTTAGTGATGGAGAAGTGGAGCTTCCTCATTATTTCACAGGAGGGCTGGCAAACCCAGGAATGGATTTCATGATGTCGGCCTTTAACTATAGGCATATATTGTTTACTAGATAAGCTTATTCTTACACCGAGTCTCAGTTCTGTGTGTGCTACCACTTGATGCTGTTTTGGTTGATAAGCTGTGCTGCTTTTCATCTTACTTCACAACCAAATTTGCCTTAGATCCCTGCTTCTCTTGCATTCTTACACAAATGGTGTCTTTCCTTTCATATTACTGTATTCTGTCTCAGTTGAGCTTTTGATGGACTACTATGACTGCTACCAGTTACTGACATCTCATGATATGCATAGTTTTCCTAGCTGGAAGTTTTGATACTCAAATAATAAGCTAATGGTTAATTATGCTGTCTTCTGAAAATGAAGGAACATGAACAACTGTATTAAGTTCTAAACTGGGTTTTTCCTTTCCCATGCAACTTTCATGTTGGATGTTTATCCAGCTGGTAAGAATAGTGACTGTTTTGGCATGTTGGCTCTTTATTGCTCTGTCTAGCAAGGTTTTCTGTGGTGCATACTGTCGTTCATAAACTGTTCCGTTGTTTTTAGTCATGTTATTATCCATGTCATGAAGTTTGACTGTGTCCATAGCTCTTAATCTGCTGTGTGATCCATATATGTAAAGCCATTTGCAATCTTTGTCCAACAATCCACAATAAGAACACTGTAAAAACAGCAGGGCGGGAAACCAGATAGGCATGGTATTGCTACAGTTGCCTGTTGATTTAGGCTTCGTGCTTGTCAGTGTTTCTAATGAGCATTCTGCTGCAACAAAACGGGGTTTAGGGGATGGAGACAAGGTTAGAAACAGAGCATGAGGATCTGACTTGTACCTGGGTACTAATAGTGCATCCGATTGTTATAAGACAGAAATGTTTTGAGTGTTTTCCTGTCAACTTAGAAAACAACAATGGCAGTGTCTATTGGTTATAATTGTCTCATAGATTGCAAGTGGTTTGACCTAGTAAACGCATGGCACTCCTGAAGATGGCCAGCCACCTTCATAAACTAGGTCAATGAGAAGCTGAGCTTGATTGCTGATTCAGACTGGAGTGTGACACGGAGCCAGAATGAGTTTGATTTTCAGTTACAAAAAATTCCAGAAATGTTTCTACATGAGATGATTTGATGAGGCATCTCTCGTTTACAGTTAAAGATTGATGGCAGCAGATGCTATGTGCCTTCTGCTTCCAGAAGCCTATCCCGTTCTGACACCTGGCAAAATCCTTTGGCTTTTAATCGTATGACAGCAGGGGTTGGGTTTTTTTTCCTTTGTCTGCGATAAAAGTGTTTTACAGTCTTTCCTCTGCTTGGTCTGAGAAAAAAATCAAGCCTTTTAAATCAGTTACCTGCCCCAAGATCAGAAGAAGGTTACTTCTGAATTCTGATGCAGGTTTGAGATGTGTTTACACCGGATTTGTGGAAGTGACATTAGAGCAGTGTGTAGCAATTACGTCTTATAGACTAACGCATCCTGACTTGGCATCACGTATATTTGTTAGCTGGCTAGATGTGTTATAAAACTGCTGTGGTGTTGTAGTAGTGCATTAGCTCAAGTAAGGGTCTTCCCCACCCCCCTCCCCAGGTGTATAAGGAATGTTACCTGTCTGTACTTCCCTGGCACTTCAAAACCACTTAAGGAGAGTCTTTGTACACTCTGCAAAGTCCAGAATTATGAAAGTAATGGACGCAGCATCCAGGAATACTCTCCTGGAATGAGATGGATCTGCAAGGCCGGGGTTCCAAAGCTTGATCTGTTGGCAATGGATACTGCCATCTCTTAAGCACTGTATCTTTCAATATTTAAACTTTGAAAGAGGCATAACTTGGAAATGTAATGGCAGATTAATTGTCTTTCTTCAAGGAAGACATTTGAGAGAGAAGGACAACTGAAATGAGATCAGTTCTCAGACGCTTCTTAAAACCAAGCTTGTATACCTTGAGCTTACTACTGTGAAAATATGCCTGCTCATTGCTTTATACTGTGTTGTGCATGAAGCACTGAGGAGGCTAACTCTGAGTTGTTCCAGGAGGAGAGGTGTTAACGGAGCTTCAAGTCCCCTAAATAACAGAAAGCTCTGATGTGTGTGTGGGACTGGCCAAACAGCACAGGACAGCATGTTGCAAAATACATATTATACGAAATTCAAAGTTGTTTTTTCAGTCACACTAGCCAGTGAAGGACCAGCCTGATGGGGAGATGTCAAGGTGCTACTGGGGTCAGGTTATTTTCTGATACTGTGAAGGAGAAAAGGTCTACAATTTTAAAGTATCTTACAAAGGGATGACCTAACTTCTAAAGTGTAGTTGCTGGCTGAGGTAATGACAGCAGGTTGAGGGAGAAGGTACTAAAGTCATCAGCATGGTATATGAATAGTCTAAGTGACAACAGTATAAAGGGTAGGGGGAGAAACAACATTAGGGTGCATTAGTTGGTGTGAAAAGCACCGATGACTGTTCTCCAGAAGACATCTTCTCTCCTGAAAGGTGGAAAAAGGAAAAAAAAGAATGAAAGGGAAGAAACACATGAGATGTTTAGAGAAATGACAGGAAAAATCAATCTTTTTTTCTTTTTTTCATCTAGCAGCATAAGTTGGATGTAGTGTTGCTTTTCTTAAGGCGGAGTGGATTTCCAGGACTATAATGGGTGCTATTTCATGCACAATTGGGACAGTACTGGTAAGATCATAAAGGGAATTAGAGGAGATTGTGAGGAAAAATCCAAGGATAAAAGCACCTTTGTATCCCAAGTGAGTGTCTTTTTCTATCTGGATATGGATCCATGTGAAGGTACAAAGGAAGTTGTGGAAGGCTGAAATAACAATTGCCACTCTGGAGTGGAAAAAAGGTGCCAGAAAAAGGCGGTTTTGGCGCATGGGAGGTTGGTGGATAAGTTAAGAAAAAAGTGTGGTAAACATTAGGGGCGGGGGAGAGCAGGTAATCAAATCACAATGCAGATGAAAAGTAAGTGAAGATGTCAGGTCTTTGAGTAATAGTGCTTTTTCCAACCTGAGCAAGTTCTAGGGCTGTATCAGCACACATCAATAAAAGAAATAGCCAGAACAGAGGTGCCAAAAGGAGTAGCATTTTGTGATGCAAAAATAATTATTTTTGGTTGGGATAGGGAAGAGGAGGAAGAGTTTGAGGGTTTTATCAAAAGGCCTAAGAGTAGCAAGTGTGAGTGCTGGCACTTGACAAGTGGAAAAAAATAAATATAATTAAATATCAGAGTGCTGAAACACATACTATGCTTTTGGCAGGAATTCACTGCAACTGGTTCTTCCAACACAGACACAGGCAAGGCTTCAGGCAATCTAGAGACCAAATATAAGATCAAAGACTATGGACTTACTTTCACCCAGAAGTGGAACACAGACAACACATTGGGAACAGAAGTTTCCATGGAGGATCAGGTAAGAGGAAGTAGATACTCTCAAAATGATTCTGTAACTGGTATGAGTATTGATTTGAGCAGAAAACATTGAAGAGTGAAAGTTGCACAAAAGTATCTGGAGTACTAAAAAGAAAGAAGTTATGTAGATTTGCAGAATGCGCAGACTGAGAGAGCATCGTGAATTTTGAGGGGGGTGGTGCAGGCATTCCCAGAGCAATGTGCTGCTACATAATGATGCAAAGGTACAGAGTTACTGCAGTTACGACCATGTGAAATTAGCAAGCTGGCTGAATGAATATCATTATTCACTCCAAACAGGAGGTTTTGTTTAAAGGTGCACTTGTAGCTATGTAGAACCGACACTGCTGCAGTCGTGCAGGGAAAACAAAAGAGGGGTCTTGTAGTTTTAAATGCTCTAATACATAAGGATTTAGGTTTGGCTGCCTTGAGATTGAATGTATTTTGTAAGGTTGAAGAGAAATACTAGCGTTTGCAGCTTGGCATTGCTTACACGAAGAGTTACCAGCATAGAGCATTCTCAAAACACACAATTCTTTTTCAAAGTAATAGCTTTATGCTTCTCACATAATGCCTGAAGCGTAAGGTAATGGTGCCAAAGTTCTGTGGTGTCCTCTGCCATGTATGGCCATCAGCTTCTGTAGTTACGGGATTGTGCTTTTACCTGTGCTTTAAAATGGGAAATACTGTCCATCTGAAAACAAAGGTGGGAAGGCTGAGGCAGGTACACGGTTTGTGAAGTTGTACCATGTCTTAAAAGAATACCTGTAGATTCTGAGAGAGATTCTTGAGGTACTGTATGGATTGTTGGAACTACAGGGAATAAGCAAACATGAACTGAACGGTTTGCTTTCTTTCTCATAGTTTCTCAATTTTCTTGTCAACACTAGATTTGAAATCTTCCTGTAATAACATACCTACAAAGCATTTGCTGTTATAGGGCCAACCTGTGGGGAGAAAAAGTCCAAATTTTAACTACATACTACATACAGTATCTTCGTATTTTGTTGTAAAACATGTGGGAGACACGATGGTCTTGTTTTGTCTTCTCCGTAGACAGAAAGTAGGGCTACGGTAGTGGAAATGACGTTTCAGCGGAGTTCTGAGCAGATGTGTCTGTTTTTCTTTGCAGTTGGCTGAAGGATTGAAGGTGGCTCTTGACACTACATTTGTACCAAACACAGGGTAAATATTTTGTTACCCTTATCTAAGGAGTGCTAGAATTTGCCATAAATTTTAATTAGAAGTACTTATTCTGGTTACTGTGTAAAATTTACTGTAGAATATTCTGTAGGCACTGTGGAATATTTTGAAGGCAGTGGATAATACTGGGCTCAGAAGGATGAGGTCTTCTAAAACTGATTCTTCAGCTTTTTGGCCATTGGCAAATTTGTTGTTTTGCAGTAGGTATTGTATTTTTGTAACGCTCCCGTTAAACAGCTACGTCTTACATGGAGCACTTAACTTGTACCATCTTTGTGATGGTGTTGACAGTCCTACTGCTGTCGACTCAGCGCCTTAGGAGCACAAAGCAGATTTTTTTTTTTTTTCCTGATGCTTTTGGGTAGATGTCTATGTACAACTGAACAAGGAGGTAGAACTGCATAGGTATTATGGTAGGCAGTGAAATAGTACCTTTTGTGTTTCTCAGTCATCATGTATTTGTTTTTGGTAGGCAGTAGAGCAAAGGAGGTGTGTTTATGTCTGGATAATGTGGAGAGCTTGAGACTGCTTTGTAAATAATTACTGGAAGTTTTTTACTGTTGGGGAGAGCCTACTGGAAAAATCAGTGTTTGAAATACTGCTTGGATGTAACGAATTAGAAGCTAAGTCAAAAATGAGACCCCAGGCGTGGGTATGAGTGACAGGCAGCATGGTGTTCTGCTGTGTCTTCAGTGTGAGAGAAAGGAGGTCAGGATTAAGGGAGGATTAAGGAGGAGGTAAAATTTTGTCTCAGTTAGGTTAACTTAACTTGAATTGTTCGCAAAATGAGCACAAAGACACACTGGAGAGAGAGGAAGAGGCTTCATCAGAGAGACAGAAGGCACGTAAGTGGATGATGTCCGGAGGATGAGGAACTTTGGTTTTGACAGAGGAGACTGGCATCCAGCAGTGAAGAAGGAAGGAAAGCAACCACTGCACATGAATGAACAGTGGAGAAAACCAAGCAGACAAAAAGCTTCTGAAGGACATAAAGGCCAGCTATCAGTGCAGCCTGTCATGAATGCTCCTGAAAGAAACTGATGATGCCATAACGCAGTGTGCTCACTTGTGCAGAACAAAGTTTGAAACATGCTGTCTTTTAGAGCATTAAGCAGAAATGCTTTTGCCTTTTTTGTTTCTTGAGGATTTTAAGGAGTTTGAGAAGGTGGAGGTAAAAGTCGCACCACGTAAATATACATAGTATCAATATTACCATTAGCCCATACCCCCTAACATTAATGTTAATGTTAATTTTTGAGTGAGCATTACAGTCATTTAATTACCCGGCTTTAAGGGACATACGTACTTGTATACTACCAGGGATGAAATGGCATGTTTCTCACTGCAGGAAGAAGAGTGGGAAGTTGAAGACCTCCTACAAAAGAGAATATGTAAATCTAGGCTGCAACATAGACATTGATCTCTCTGGACCAACCATCTATGGCTGGGCAGTGTTGGGCTATGAAGGCTGGCTTGCAGGCTACCAGATGGCTTTTGATACAGCCAAGTCTAAGCTTTCGCAAAATAACTTTGCCTTGGGATATAAGGCAGGAGACTTTCAGCTGCATACCAATGTGTAAGTATTATCTAAGCCTAAAAAAACATCAGAGGAGCCAAACTAAATAAATAGGGAGCATTAACGGAGTTAGGTGGAATGTGGGTGGATGGCAGGGGATGCCAATTTGTTTTGAAATAATTTATTTGCATCTATTGCAAACAGGAACGATGGTACTGAGTTTGGTGGGTCTATTTATCAGAAGGTTAACAATAAGGTTGAAACATCAGTCAATCTTGCATGGACTGCTGGCAGTAACAACACACGTTTTGGTATTGCTGCTAAGTACCAACTGGATGAGAAGACTTCTGTTGTGGTAAGAATTTTGTTACCAGGAACAAGTATTTCAAGCTCCCTTAAATACCGAAAATTTGCGGTATGAAGTAGTTGCTTTACATAGTTACTGAGAAAGTATGGTAGATGGCTAACTGTGGCTTCTGTTGTGGTTCAAATTTAAACTGGGACTTCATGGGTGATATTTGTGAAATCATGGGAGAAAAACGTAATCTAAAGCACTGTTTTGACCATGGTGAAATAGTTGCTTATCTGCGTAGTGTGCTTGGAGCCTAAGCAAAATATGTTTTCCAAAGGTAATGAGAGGATGCAGTGTC
Source organism: Chionis minor (assembly GCA_013398295.1). Classification (NCBI taxonomy): domain Eukaryota; kingdom Metazoa; phylum Chordata; class Aves; order Charadriiformes; family Chionidae; genus Chionis; species Chionis minor. Next base: position 31,750 of record VZSF01004286.1, read on the forward strand.
CTTTTAATTCTCCAGTTCTTATCTAATGCAGAATGTAAAACTGTACTACAGGAAGATGATGGAAGTTCAGCTGAGCTTACAACCTTCTCTTAAAAACTGGTTAACCCTTGAAAGTCAGCTGAGGTCCTGAGACAGGTGTTGTTACTGATGCTTGCAAATCCTTGCAGAAATTTTAGGGCCGAAAACCTCAAAGTGGTTTAAATAGAGAGAAAAAGAGAGGTACATTCAGGAGCCAAAATATGTCCATGGGAAACTGACAGTGAATAAAAGTAACTATGTGTACATTCTAACACTAAGAACTAAAGTAGCAAGCATTTGTTATGCCTTAAAACAAGAATTAGTTTGAGGACAGTTCAGCCGAAATTCAAGATGGGAAATACTAATGTAAACAGCTCAAAACCTAGTAATGCAAAAATGAGTTTGCATGTTCATATATTTATTGATAATTAAAAAAATCACTACTGAGCAATTTGTGAAGAGGGGTCTGTGAACAAGACAGACTTTATTGGCTACTAAGGGACTGTAGTAACTAGCCCTTTAAAGGATATAAAGAGACATTGCTAGGGGCAGTAAAGGACAGGGTGGCATTTTATGCGAGCACGATAGGTCACAATTTGAGGGAAAGATTGAAACTATTACTTAAGCCTCTTACCCTAGGCTGCAAGCTCTTGAGGGGGAAATTGGAATATGCCTCTCCTAGAGGTTAATGTACAAGTAGGTGCAAGAGTTAATGCATAAGCCACCTTCTCAGGGCACTGGGACAATTCTGGCTGAAAACTTAATACAGAGCGTATAAATATTGTGATTTCTTTTTTCCTGTAGGCTAAAGTGAATAATGCGAGCCTGATTGGAATTGGTTACACTCATGCTCTCCGACCTGGTACGTAAGTCCAAGTGGTAGCAGCAAACAGTACTACACTATGGGTGTATGACTTTTACTGTCATCTTTGGAACAGAATAGATATATGACTTAGCTAGAAATCTTACATAGGCTCATAGAAGTAAAGGATGTGTATGTACAGAAGCTCCTATAGCAACTAGGACATATTGGTGAGGTTGAAATACTTGAGGGAAGGCAAGATTCAGGTGTATCAGTGTATGAAGGGTCTCATTACTTGCTTTCCTAGGTGTAAAGCTCACCCTCTCGGGCTTGATTGATGGCAAGAATTTCAGTGCTGGAGGTCACAAAGTTGGGCTGGGATTTGAGCTGGAAGCTTAATGCAGCTTTAAGTAAAACAACAGGTGGTGCTCTGGAAGATGAAGGAAAAGTGTACCCAGTGTGTTTCGGCCTTAATATTACTCTGAAATTTCAAGAAGTGTGAACTTTCTACTCTTCCAAAGAATCGTTTTAACCCAACACTGAAGTCCAGAGAGTGCCAGCACATCCAAGGAAGATACTTGAAGGCATGCATGGAAGTTGTGATGTTTGTGCCACATTTCACTTCAGTTTCCTGTATTTTATTCCGTTCCTAAAAACAGATGAAAATCCCACCTCTCCCCATTATTGTATTGCATCCTGCATGTCCTGTATTTCACAACCTTTTATAAAAGGTGGTCTCTGTGCTGTAGTGGAAACTCGAGTTTACATCAAAACGAAATAAATTGGTCACAGTTGGAACATGTTGGTATGTCTTATCTCTCAGTGAGGTTCAGAAAAGCTGTGCTCCGTGGAGCAGTGGGGTTTTTGTTTTGGTGGGTTTTTTGGTGCAACTTTAAGCATGGTTAATAGATAATCTGCAAATGCTTTGTTAAACTGTGCGTACATTGAAGATTTCCTTCTTTGTGGTCTCTAAGATAACAGCCTTACACCTCTCCCATTTTAGAGGCCTGCACAGTGAAAGCAGCTTCATTAAAATGTTCTTGAGGGTATCAAAAAGAGCAAACCAAAAGTTTACGTGTTTTAGATAACTTCGTTCACATATAGGAAACAAGTATTAGGGAAGTACAACCGTTACACTTAAGGAAAAAAGTGCAAATCAGCAAATTTAAGAAGCTAAGTTCACAGTTCAAGTATATTAGGAAGGTGACATCTACCAGTGACTGTGCAAGCTGATTGCATGTGTTGTCCATTGTTCATTAGAAAGCCTAAAAGGCAGCAAAACAACCACATGTGATGCCTAAGGGAAGATACATTAGGACAGAGAATATGAGTGCTGTCTTAAGGCACGATTAAGAACTTTTCCCAAGAAGTTAGAACAGGTATTTCCTACTGTATCTTTGTGAAAAAAGTGTCCGAGATGTGGATACTAAAAGCTAAGCCATGTGTATCCCATAAGCAGTAGGTGACAGTAGAAGGAGGCATTTGAACTTCCCTTCTCAGAGGCAGCAGCTTTTCACAGATGGCTTCCTGAAGTAGCATGTCTTCAGAGGCAACTGAAGTGATTTTACATCTGGGTTTGTTCTGGACTGTTTGTTTCTTCTACCTGAAGTTGCAGCCAGCTCCAATCTAGAGCCTAAAGAATAAGCGGTTAGAACTAAAGTTCAACACTAGCTTACAGTTGTGATTTCTCCAGAATAAAGGGGAAGCAATTTAAAAGATTAAAAACCTTTACTGTGAACAAGCTGGTCCATATAGTTTCATGATGAACCATGCAAGTTCCTATAAAGGAAACCCTTAAGCTACTTATTTTCTCTAATGTTTTACTTTCTTTTCAATATTCTGCTTCATTAAATAAGCATCCCTGCCCACCACGGTATTGCCATGACAAGACCATCCCAATTTTAAGAGTACCATTTTGCAGTACTTTTGTACAACAGCCAAACGCCTTCCCCCATCATTAATTGTTCAGCACAACTTGAGTCCCCAGCACATGGCTCCTGGTTGCAGCAAGCAGGGAATATGTTGGTCAGCAGCTCAAGTGGGGGAGTGGGTGTTTTCTATCTCCCACAACTCGTACTCTCTCCTTGTCCAAAAGAGTAACATGGAGATTTGTATTAGCCATATTACTTATCGGTGGCAAAGTTAAAAAAGCAGAAGTTTGAAGCCATGAGCTTCCCTAGTCCATTTATAGAAGAATATCAAGTGTGTTACCATGAAGCTCTGCTCCTGATCCTTCATTGTGTCCTGCATCACATTTTCTAGTTGGCTACAGAGTTTCTGTGATTCCAGCAGTAGCTCCTCACTGAAAGGGACAATTATTATACTATTATTTTCCATGGCAATTTTATTTCAAGAGATGCTACCTCTACATTTTAAGAAATACTTCTGGCAGGTATGCTGCAGAGCGCTAAAGAATATTAACCTTTACCAGTCAGCTCATAAGCTAGCAATTCATATTCCAACTGGGAAAGTCGCTGGCATCCCCAGACTTACTGGGAGAGGGAGAAGGAAGCACGTTCCAAATTGGAGTTGGGTTCCTAATACCTAGAGTCACTGTTGCTAGAGAAAAAGTTGCAGAACAGCCTATAAACCAAAGGATTAAGCAACATACAAATAAACAAGCCAAGGTCTCCCCTTCCAACTGAAGATCCAGTTCATTTAAGCAAGCCAGCACTACATGTGCTTGGTTATAGCAGTCTCTTCTCTATGATACAGGTCAGCTACTGTCACCTCACATGATAATTCCTGTAGGCAGCGTATTTCAAGTGAGCCAAACCATTCCAGATAAACGCTGTACTGAGGCAGGAGGAAGTGAAGCTGTACATTATTCCCCATTTTTCATAAGGAAGATTCACAATGCCCAGGAAGTCCAGCTACTACATATAAAAGACTGCTGACAATGGAAGCTGAAAACAAAGTGTAAAATGTGAGAAAGCCTGTGTGGCAGGAGCCCCAGCTTTGTACTGCCAGCATTAGCAGCTACAAAACTCCAGACTTTGCCTCACCTTTTCCTGACAGATTCTGATAAATTGTAGGTTCCAGAGGGGACCTGCAGTAGCAGCTGACCAGGGCTACCAAGACGTGATGTGTTCATGCTCTCTGGACTGCCAGTAACAGGACCGCGTACTTTGCTCTGAAGAAAACACAGAAGATTCACATTGCAGTTATTTCCACTAATTTCCAGCAGCCAGGAGTACAAGACAGCCTGGAACTTAGCTTGAATACTAATTCAAAACAACGGAGAAAAGAATCATAAGACGTACTAAATTTACTATTAATTATTTCAGGGTAAACTGGAGTTTTTATTTTACTTACACAAGCAATTTTCAGCAAGTTCCAGAGTTCTTTCTGTCGTTTCTCCTGAAGCCTAACAACTGTTTTCTCATCTTCATTCATCAGATTCATCACTTTCTCCACTCTGGGGAACAATTCTAGTGCCTTCTGCTTGCAAACTACAGTTTTACTATTAAAAAAAAAATAGATCACACATGGGTAACTGCAGTAAGGGAATATTTCTGAAGTTTCTTATTTCCTGTAACAGTCTGAGATCTCATTAGCTGTACGCGCTGTTTTTTAAACCTCTAGAACAAAACCTCTTGCTGAAAGAGAAAATGCTTTCTCTCAACCCTCCAATAAAAGCTGATTCTACAAAGCTCACCTGAGCTGAGCATAAATGACTCGGACTTTTTTTTCAAAGGTCTGGATTGCCTGTAGAAGCAGTCGTACTATTTCTTGGCTGTCACCACTTGTCCTCTGATCTGGAATGAGAGTCAGAGTCATTCATTCAATATGACATGAATTTCTGTCATATTACACAGAAAGGTAGAATTATAGGACAGAGCAAGAAGTCACTTGTTTCCAGTGCTTCTTCAATTCTGAAACATCCCAAGTTCAGGACATACAAGTTTGAGTGGGATGCACTGCACTGGATTTTAGCCACCTTCTTCAAAATTATAAGAATTGGAAAGCAGAGTTGGTAGGGGGGGTCTAATGCCCTGGGGCTGTATAGCTGCTCAAAGGAACAGCTATGTCTTTCACCCTTCCTATGCAGAAGCAGCAGCCTTTGCTTGCAGCAACAGATTGCTCTAAGAGCTCCAGAGGATTTTCAAGAAGAGCTCAGAAGGCACCAAGAAAGCAAGGCTGGCCTAGTTTAAAATTGACTCTCTGACTCCCCTCTCCAAAACAAAGGCGAGTCCAGCAGAGTCCATGTGCAGCTAGAGTATGGGCAAGCCTAGAACACAGAGAAACTTTTCTCAGTGCTCATTATTGCATTTCCAAAGTTACTATCCACACAAAGCAAGCTGACCTTGAGCTAAAATGTTGTTTACCTCTTGGCTTTTCTCTCAATCTCCGATACAGCTCTCTGGCTTGTTCTTCTCTAGAAAACAAAGGCACAGAACATAACGGACTTGTCGAGAACCAAATTTATGAACAAGAACTCAAATCTTTAAAATACCAGCCTGCCATTTCAGACTGATGACAGGTAAGGAGTCAAAAACTGTCTTTCAATGTCAAAGTCCTCTCAGTCTCCCATAATTTGGACTGAAGAGATAGCACTTTCATTGTGCTGGAGTAAATAAGCTTAACTGGCAATACTCCTGCATCTGAAGTTCAAGGTAGTTCAACTCACAAATCCTCCAGTGTTCCTCCTTGTTTACGACCTAGCGGGCTTCTCTGCAGGTCCACAATGTCTGTCTGCAGGGCCATCATTCTCTTCACTAGCTGATCCACATCCTCCTCCTGAAAGCAGGGCAGAACATAAGCAATGAGACAGTCTCATACTAAGAAACACTACCACTCACACTGTCTCTTCCTTTCTCGTTCACATTTCTAAACACTCATGTCGGCAAGATGCAAACAGCAACTCTGGACAAAGACAAATGAGAATATGATAATTTCAATTCAAGAAAATTAGCTTGGCGCTCTGGGATAAAACAACTTCCAAGAATTTTTTTGATAAAAAATTCGACCTGCGACAAAGAGCTATTGAAGGGTCAGACTTTGTAGTAAATTTACTGCTAGTTCCCAGGCCTTTTCCTTGGCTATTCCAGATCTCTTCTCCCATCCTATCCATCACCACTTTTCCCCTTTTCCCTCAGCACACAGCCACATCCACTCCTAGCGCCCCAAATTCTGCTTTTCACTTGAGCTTGTTCATATGCAGAAGCTGCTGCTTGTCAGACAGTCATTCTGCCCCCTCCCAACAGAGGGGAACCAAGTGTTGGAAAAGAAGAAGGTATTGACTAATCACCTTTCACTCCTCATCTTGGAGCAACAGTCCATGACACCACTTACAGGGGTTACTATCTTGTGTCAAAAGGCTGAATGCCTTACTGGCAGCAGGTGTGCAATGTACACCAAGAATGGAAAACTATTACCTTTTCAACATTCAAGACTGAAGCTTAAAATTCTTGTATTCAATCATCTACTCATTCGCTTTCCCATTCCGTTTAACCCATGTTCCATATCCTCTTTTGAGCTAGCCTGGCTCCAGGACTGGGCTAATAGGACATCCAAATGCAACCACTGCAAAAATCTCCTCTCGCCTTCCCCAAGATCTCCCTTTTCCCCCTAAGCCTTACAAACGCAGTAAGCTTCATGAAATTCTGGCAATGGACAAAATGGTGCCACCCAAACCAATGTGACATCTGGAATCAGCCTAGACACAAGAAGTTTCTATTTAAGGGAGAACAATGCAGGGGGGAAAAAAAAAAAAGAAAAAAAGGAAATAAAACCACCTTTTTTCGTTTAGGATAAGCAGCTAGATTTAGAAACATACCCGTCCACAAAGTTCCACAGCTTGCTCCATCTCTTTCCAGGCAAATAGCAGCTTTTCAGAAGCTACAGGAATGGAAGAAGAGTGATTGCTTTTCTCAGGTTCATACAGGAAAAGGTGGATACTTTGTAGGGATAAGAGGCATAAAAAGACCTCTATTTGCCAGATGCTATACTCACTAATTCCAAATTCAATCTGCTCTTTGTACTTCTCCAGATCAATTTGGATGCTTGTTTTAAAGAAGTCCAGCTTTGCTTTCAGCTGCTGGGAAAGGGAGGCCATAGAATTCTTCATCTTCGAGAGGGTACTATTGTAACGCAACAGGTTCATCCTACGTGGACAAGAAAAAGGTCATATTGCCTCACAAACTAAAACCAGACTTCCACTTATATCAAAAGCAGACACTTCACAGTGTAGCAGTGAGCACAAAAGCAGTTGTGTCAGAGGACTGAACACTCAGCTTTTCATTAATCACTAATGGCTCCACTCAGGGGCTTCCCGATTCCAACAGAGTCCCATTCCTCTCCTTTCCCTTAGCAAAGGCAGAGATAAGTATTCTACAGAAAGTGCCACCATACATGGCTGCTCGCTGGCCCTGCTGAAGCCGGTTACAGTCCTCTTTCAGCATCCGGATTGTGTGCCAGATCTGACCCCACACTTTCCGCAACTGGAAAAAGTGGAGATTCTTCTTTGGATCCTGAACTGGAAACAGAGGGGGAGAGGGGGGAGGGAAACGTACGTATCAGCATGAAGCCTAAAAGTAGTGTTATCACATGACAAAATAGACCAAAAGATCACCCCTTTGAGGGACACGTTACCTCTTGCAAAGCCTATAGTTGGCTAACTCCTATGCAGCTTCCCCAGTAAACCAAAATCAAATACTTCCTTTCCTCAGTTATTTTGACAAATTGAATGAATGCTATGCCAGTCCATTTTACTGCTGTTTCAGTCCCAATATGCCAAAGCTCTCTCTACTCTTTGCACATGACACAGAACACAGATCACAGGCAGTCCTCTCAACACACACAACCTCTTGCATTCCTGCTAAAGAAAAGTCCTTACGGATGCAGTCAACGCTTTCTGGATGGGGACGCAAGGCAACCTGAGCCTCATAAGCAACTTTCTGGTTATCGAAGAGGAAGAGGAGGTCTGTGTCTGCAGCTGCAGTATCATTCACCTGCAGAAGACAAAAGATCCAACTAGGTTCTCTCAGGAAAAGCAAGCCTCAGTAACACCATAAACCAGAACATTGTTCCTCAGCCAAAATGGAACATCAAAGGCAAGAGGGTGCCGCTTCTGCAAGGTCTGTTAGGTCTGTGTGCTTACTATGACAAAAGCCTGCCAGGCCAGCAGGGAGTGCTAAGTGAGAGCAGCGCCTGCTGATTCACTCAACAGCAAGGAAGGGAGGATTCAGGCTCACCTTGCTATCAGCTATGTGTTTAGTGTCCTGAGAAAACAATGCAAGCCCAGCTTCCTGCAGTAGCTCCTGGTGCTGTTCTGGGATTCCTGTATCTGACTGGATCCTGGCCTTCACAGTCTGCAGAGTCTCCTCCTCTGTCACAGGGTAGGTGTGTACAGTTCCCGTAACCATGTTCAAAACATGAAGCAACTACAAGAAGAGTAATGTGACATAAGAAGGGCTGAAGATACATTGGGCATGTTTGAGCAGAGATCCAGGACTGGCCACTGATAAACCATTCAAAGCACTTGCAGGGCTCAAGAAGTCACTTCGCAGCTACTTCGTAACATTATGCCGTTGTCCTCCATCAACTGGAAGCAAGGCCACATAGCAGTTAAACAGCTTCAGCTGCAGAATCCTCTACCAGAATATGGAACCAAGCACACACAGAAGCTATTTGCTACTCCCAACAAGCTCAGGGAGTATTTGCCCTCAAATAAGCAAGAGGAAAGCACCTGTCACTGTCAGGAGACAGATAAATGAGATTCTGTGCTGCTCCTCCTAGGTCTATGATTCAAGCTTCTTCTCTCATGGGATACAAGCAACTGCTCTCTGAAAACTTTTCAGTCTAATACAGAACCACTGCTCACCTTCAAGTTCAAAATGTCATCCAAAGCTTTGAAACACCCATTGGGTCCATATGTAGGATCTGTACCCCTCTGTCGTGGATGCCACATTAACATGAGTTGCAGCCACTTCTCCAGTCTCCCAGCCAAAACACTGAAGGGCCAAAACAAGAAGGTGATCAGAAGAGGTAAAAGTGCATTTTCAGTCACCGTATGGCCTGGTCTCTGCAGGAGGACTGACAAAAAACTTCTCCACCCCCCACCCTATTTCTCCCCCCTCATCACAAATGCAGTGTTTAGAAGGCAGAAACAGAGACTCACAACTACACAAGTCTGACAAGGGACACAAGCACTGTTTGTGTCATGCACTCAATTTATTCACAGATTTACATAGTAAGGCATATAATATAAACCTGATCCTTTTAAGGAAGAAACAGTTTATCCCAGAACTGTTTTTCTGTCCTAGCAGAACAGATTTCTAGTCCTCACCTGTTTAGATTGTTCGGGCAGGGTAAACTGCTAGAAAATTTTACTTCTCCAGATAAGTCTTCTGAAACAACAATATCCAGCTCACTCTTCTGTCGCACTTTTGTATGCCTAATGAATTCAAGCAAGTACAATGGTGAAATAATCACCTGCCTTTCCCAGCCTGCTTGTTAGTAGGTTCTTAAAGCTACTCTTGATGGATGCAATGCAGACGCTGCTTTGGTTTTGGCTACCTGCCCTGCAGGAGTCAGTCCTGATCCCAAAGAACAAGTATCAGGAATGCTGAACTTGCTCGGGTAGGTCAAACTCCTACCTGGAGCAAAAGGAAGTCAGTCTCCGTAAGGGCAAGGAACATAGGTATATTACCCTAAGAATCAAGGGACCACACTTCTACTTCCTGTAAAAAGGACAGCTGCATTGCACACACTCTTATCACCTGGCCACAGCTCACTCACCATTGCACTGGCTGCCAGTTGGGTAGGAATGGCCGGAAGCCTGTAATGCACTCAAAGGCCAGTGTGCCAAAGCTCCAGTAATCCACCGTCACAGTATACTTCTGCTGTTCCAGCAGCTCTGGAGCCTGAGACAGTTTACACACACATGAGACAAAGCCACCCATCTCTCAGCTCTCTCTACCTCTCAATCCCATAAAAGCTCATTAACATTTGTACAACAGATGAAAGACGTGCTGAATGCTCTGCCTCTCACGAGCTTTGAGATCCTCTCAGAGCAAACAGCAGAGGTTATTGGCACCCCTGCTTCTTACTTATAACATAGCTAGCAGACATTATGAAAACCCAGCGTCATCAAAAAAGTCACCTTTGTTAGCTGCTAGCTGCAGCTGCACCTTTACTTTGCTAGTTTGCAGCACCCCAAACGCACCCCATACCAGGGCAAGTACTTCATCCCAGCCCAAAGACTGATAACAGTTAACTATCCCACTGCAAAGTAGTAGCTACTCTTCTAGCTGAATTCCTTCCTTACCAAGTACTGTAGAGTCCCAACAAAGGATGTGCATAGGCTACCCTGATCCAACTCCTTAGCATAACCAAGGTCAATGATTTTGTGTATTAACTGAAACACACAACAGAGAATAAGAACACTAGAGAGAGGTCTTGTTAAAAGCACACCATATAGCAGAGAAAGAAAAAGTTCAGCTCTTCAAAGGTATGCAGGGAAGTTGTCAACGAAGAGATGGAAGTGGAAATTGTAGGGTCCTGCAGAGTCCTAAAACCACAAAGTATGTAACGTTGTTATTGGCTTGATACACACAGAGCTGGAGACATTACTGCTAATTCAGATCTTCGGTTAATTGGTACAGTCTGGTTATTTCATTAATAGCTGAAAGTCAAAATGTCAGGTGTTACCAGAAGTCTAATACAACCTTTCATCTCAGCCGCACACACAATACTGTTCATCTGACACACAGATCTGAGCTAGCTGTTATTCTGGGTTGAGTGCTCTTGCAGCGGGACCACTGTAACTGCATGAAGCACATGCATGTTCCTCTTACACTTAACTCGTCTGTGCAGGCAGAGACACCTGTTCCTACTTACCCTTTGCTCTCCTTGCTGCAGCACAATATTCTCTGGTTTCAAGTCTCTGTGAATGATCCTGTTCTCATGAAGGTACCTGAGAGCAGAAGCTGAGACACAGAAAAAGCCACTTGTAAGAGTGCAACGAACAATACCTAGTATGAGCTTACTAAGGTTTCATTTCTACCTAGTATAAGCATGTTTTTTGAGTCATATCCTGTACAATCAGACATACAATGAATCACCAAGTGCAAAAGGAATAGTCAGCATCAAACACTTCTGGACACAAACAGAGTTTGCTCTCTGGGTCTTCCCCCATGCCTTTCTTGTAAAATGGAGTAACGTTGGCTAGCTTCCAATAAGCAGGGACCACCCCCCTGACTCACAAGACCTTTGGCAGATGATCAAGAGAAGTCCTGCCATAACATCTGCTAGCTCCTTCAGTACTCTGGGGTGAATCCCACCAGGCCCCATGGACTTGAGAACACTCAGCTGATACAGTTGGTCCTTTACAATTTCAGTGTCCACAAATGGAAAATTGACTGTTCCCACACTCATCGTCCTCCAACTCAGGGGACTGGACAGCCCAAGGCCTATCGGTATTATTAAAGACTGAGGCAAAAAAAAGCAGCATTGAATGCCTCTGCTTTTTCTTCATCCCTACTAGTCAGGTGACCGTCTTCAACAAGTATTGGTTCAATGTTTTCTTCACACCTCCTCTTGCCATTAACGGACTTCAAAAAGCCTTTCTTGTTGTCCGACACAACAAGAAACTGGCCAGTTTCAACTCCAATTGAGCTTTGGCCTTTCATGTCTTCTCCCTGCATTTATGAACCACAGTTCCGTAATCTCCCTGTGAAGCCTCACTTCGCTTCCAGAGATCATACAGTTTCTTTTCCTCTTGAGCTCCACAAGGAGTTCCCTGTTCAACCAAGCTGGTCTTCTGCCCCGCTCGCTGACTTGTGACACCCTGGAATTGCCTGCTCCTCTCCTTCTAAAAGGGAATTCTTAGGAGTCCGTGAGTGCTGGTCAGTTTTTAAGTTCTCAAAAACAGATTCCCAGGGTAGTCTGCTAAATAGCTTTCTGAATAGTTCTAAATTTGCTCTCTTGAAGTCCAGGGTAGCAACTCTGCTGTCCTTTTCTCTCATTACACTGAAAAATTTAAACTCAACCATTTCATGATCACTGTGATCAAAACAGCCACCAACCACCTCATCTCCCACAAGTCCTCTATTCACAAATAGCAAGTCTAGGAAGGCATCATCTAGGCTGGCTGAGTACTTGTGACAAGNCTGCATTTATGAACCACAGTTCCGTAATCTCCCTGTGAAGCCTCACTTCGCTTCCAGAGATCATACAGTTTCTTTTCCTCTTGAGCTCCACAAGGAGTTCCCTGTTCAACCAAGCTGGTCTTCTGCCCCGCTCGCTGACTTGTGACACCCTGGAATTGCCTGCTCCTCTCCTTCTAAAAGGGAATTCTTAGGAGTCCGTGAGTGCTGGTCAGTTTTTAAGTTCTCAAAAACAGATTCCCAGGGTAGTCTGCTAAATAGCTTTCTGAATAGTTCTAAATTTGCTCTCTTGAAGTCCAGGGTAGCAACTCTGCTGTCCTTTTCTCTCATTACACTGAAAAATTTAAACTCAACCATTTCATGATCACTGTGATCAAAACAGCCACCAACCACCTCATCTCCCACAAGTCCTCTATTCACAAATAGCAAGTCTAGGAAGGCATCATCTAGGCTGGCTGAGTACTTGTGACAAGAGGTTATTCCCCAAAAACTTCAAGAATTTCTGAGACCTGCTCATCACAGCAGTATGATATTCCCAGCTGATGTCTGGGGATTTGAAATCTCCCATAAAGACAAGGGCTACCAATCCAGAAATGTCTCCTAATTGCCTACAGAATAATTCAACGGCGCTAACATCCTGCCTGGACAATCAAGTTGCTATACTCAGCTTTTCTTTACCTGTTTCTTCAACACTCTTAACCTAGAATCCAAAAGCTGCTCTGCCAAACACTTTGTTCTGTCCTGAACACAAGATGTTCTTCTCACCATTTCACCTGTGAAATTCTTCCTTGGAAATTTCTATGCAACATATTTCTCTGCTCAGAACCACTGAAACTCCACAACTGGCAGACTGATGAATTCCATCTACACCAGAAACATAAAAATCTCAAACATACACAAAGGCAGAGTATGTCCTTTATTTTCTCACTCAAGATAATACCTTAATATACCTCCTTTTCTGTGGATAAAAATCATGGTGCTAGGAAAATGAAAACAGTATTTCCAGTTTCTGCTTTTCAGACATGACTCATGCCTGAGCCAAAGGGACTCGCTTTTCTGTTCTCTTTTCTGTTCTCTGTTCTCTCTTTTTCTGTTCTCGTGTCCCTTCCGACAGTGTTGCACTCCCAGACAGAGCTCTCTTGTTCAGTGCAAAATGATCCAGCTAGGCTTTCAGGAGTTACGCACAATATAACTATTCTTCTCCTGAAGGACAGTAACCCTAGAAAGGCCAACAAGGCATGTACTGCAAATGATCAGGAGAATAAGTTATATCGATAGTAAAAAATATTTTTTATCAGCTACAGTTCAAATTATACAGTTGAAAATTTGTGTCTGTCCCTCTTCCCATACACACACAAACTCCACTCCAGACATGATCTGCCATTGTCTCTGGTCAGCACTCAATATCATTTCCTGGTCACTAAGGAGTATAAGGATGAGGCAGCACAACACAAATGCTCTGGGAACACAAAGGACAGGAGATAGTGCCTAACAGCCACACCTGCAGTAGAAGTAATGACAAATGCAGGTTTATTCGCTTGCCACAAGCCCACTTTCTAAGTATACATCTACCCCAAACACACTTCTTGAATATCTTATTTCTAAAGCCTTTGCACCTTTCCAGTTTTGCCTAAGCTGCAATTCAGTAAGATCACACCATAGCTTGACCAAAAAACTCCACCCCAAAAGCTCCAGATAGCACTTGGGAATCTTTGTACCAAAACTGTATAAAATTCCGCATAGTAGTTGTCCAAATGCTAATGAAAACCCACTGATCACACACATTCTGAAGTCTTGATGATCAGCTGTTAAGCTGAGGGTGGAGACGAACATACAACATAAATCAGAGTCACTTGCCAAGCATTCAGCTATCCAGAACCTTCCATGAAATCCTGAGTGGCATTTTTGCTGGGCAAGAAAACCCATCTCTACATTTTCAAGAACAAAAATCAAAGGCTAGCTCTCCCACAGGGAGAGCTGGCAGACCAATACGGGAAACAAGCACACTCTGCAAAGTTCAGTTTTAGATGGAGTCATTAAGGTCACTGCTGCATATCCTTAGAGTGGATTCAGCACTGAAAGGGCTTCCATAGTTCAGACAACTGAAGGTACCGCTACCACTTACCAATATCAGATAACAAAATGAGAATAGCTTCTTCCCGCAAACCACAGCAATTCTCTAGCTGATTCAGGTACTGCAAGAAAACAAAACATAACATAGTCTTTCCCTCTTGTATCCTGAGTGAGGCTCATGGTCCCACAAACTATCATGGATACAAGAAGTTCCAGTAATGGCAATGCAACTTTATAAAAGCACAAAACTCTATGAGATTGTGACCTCCAGTAGGAGTAATTACAGCCTCAGGGCTTGATCTAACTGCATGGGAGGAGAAGAGAGTGGGTGAAAGAAGTCAGCATCACCGCCATCCTCTTTCTTCTACTTGCTCCATCCTTCATAGCTACTTCTCCTGTTCCTGGCTGCATCACCTCAAATCTCAGCTCTAAGCTCTGGGTTTTATCTATGCGCAGATTATAGCAAAGGTTAGAAAAACAGTAAGATTAGCGTTAATGTGTTATTTTTTCTTATGACAGATAGGAGTTAATCACTTTCAGGAAGGGTATAGTCCTGCCCTATGGTCTTGGCTATACTCATATCCTGTTGCACATCCCTTGCACATGCCCTCATCCTCTACGTGCAAGCTCCTCACAGCGTCACTTGCACCCAAAAAGACCATGAAAAATTTCATAAAACGTTTAAGTTTTCAAAAGCTGAACCCACAAAAACTTGTTGGTGCCATGACAAGAATTAGGAAGCATCAGGATGTGAAGACAGAGTTTTTTCAGGAAAACTTCAACAGAAGCTGAAGAACATGAGAAGCTGATCCAGCCCTTGGTCACCATCCCAGGGACCTCACCTTGCGGAGGTCTCCGCCTTGGCAGTACTCCATGGCCAGCAATGGCAAGTCATTTGGTGCAAGCTTCTGCATCCCTTCGGGCACATCACGGGCAGCCACCACATTGGGATGGTTCAGCCTGAGGAATGGAAATGAGGCAAGTACACATGATGAGCAGAACCAGGGTGACACCCAAAAGATGACTGTTGTGCAACAACTATGCAATTTCACATGCTCATGGTCATCATGCAAAGTCCTACAAGGACATTAATCCTTTTAGAAACTGAACTAATAAATTCTAAAGGTCTGCAATTCACCCATCCTTCACGGACCTACATTCATCCCAACTCCCTGCATTTCACATGCCGTCAGTACATTCCTTCAGTGCACACGGTCAAGACCTGCCTAGGCGCTACAGGAACGTGTTTTGTAAAGGAGCGTGACGAAGTCTGTTGCCACCCTCCAGGAAAGACCCAAACCACGATCAGACCACCGCACGCTATAAAATCAACCCAACGTCCTGAAGGACAACCCTGCACAGGCATTAGGTGAGGCAAAAGGGCAGCTACTACGTTGCAGAACTGTTCTTACACTGAAGGCAGCGGCAGAAGCGCCGAAGAAGGAAGTCTGAGGCCCAAGACTGACGAACCACGACGCCAGATTATCTTTCGTGTGCGTTCCGAGACGCTTGCCTCCGTGGCAGGTCGGCCCCCCCCCCCCGCCCCGGGAGAGGTGGCAACCGGCCCACGGCCTCTCCCGCCATTTGCCTCAGCGCAGCCGTTAGATGCGTGCTCGATGCCGCCCCCGCTGACACCCCCCCCCCCGGCGGCCGCCCCGCCCCGCCGGGGCACCGGGCTCCGCGCGGCCCGGCCGGCAGCGCCGGAGCCAGGGCCGGCTGCCGCCCCGCCTCACCGCTTCATGATCTGGATCTCCAGCGCCCAGCGGTCGCGGTTGCGCGGGCTCAGCTCCTGCCGGCACTGCTNCGCTTCCGGCTCCGGCACCAGCGGCGCGGGGAACCCGCCCGCCCGCCCTTAAAGGAGCCGCGCGGGGCGGGCGCTGCCGGCCCCGTCGCCAGAGGGCAGCGTCGTCGCGGCCGCCGTCCCTCCCGGAGTTTGGGACTCGGGGTAGGAGGAGAGTAGAGCTCGTGGGCTATTTAAGTGAAATGGCAGCGTCGCTGCCGCCTTGCCACAGCTTCTTTAAAGTCTGCTGCAGGTCCCGAAATGTACTATTTCTCTTGGTTCCCCACCTCACCAGCCAAGACAAACCACTATTCTGTGCATTACATTGGGTTTAGGTTCCGCTTCCTCCCGGGCTGGCTGACGTTACGCTCTGTAATGTCACGCGAAGACACACACAGCACAGGGAGGGCACCGTGCCGCCAGGCCAGCGTGTGCCGAACCTGCAAAGGCCACCAGGCATGGAGGTGTGAGGGGGTGCAGGCCTGCTGCAGGATGGCATGATGACACACTTCATGGAACAGTTAAGGTTGGAAGGGACCTTAAAGACCGTCTAGTTCCAAACCCCCGCCCTGGGCAGGGACACCTCCCACTAGACCAGGTTGCTCCAAGTCCCGTCCAACCTGGCCTTGAACACCTCCAGGGACGAGGCAGCCACAGCTTCTCTGGGCAACCTGGGCCAGGTCTCACCAACCTCACAGTCAAGAATTTCTTCCTAAAATCTAATCTAAATCTCCCTTCTTCCAGTTTAAAACCATTCCCCCTTGTCCTATGGCTCCAGTCCCTGATCAAGACCACCTTCCCAGCTTTCCTGGAGCCCCTTTAGGGCCTGGAAGGTCTCCATGGAGCCTTCTCTTCTGGCTAAACAACCCCAACTCTCTCAGTCTATCCTCACAGCAGAGGGGCTCCAGCCCTTGGATCATCTTCGTGGTCTCCTCTGGACCCAGTCCAACAGGTCCATGTCCTTCTGATGTTGGGGGCCCCAGAGCTGGATGCAGGGAGGTTCTCACCAGAACAAAGCAGAGGGGGAGAATCGCCTCCCCTTGAGCTGTTGGCCATGCTTCTTTTGATGTTCATCGCTGACATTAAACACTCCTGCTGAAACTCTATCCTGAGACAGGATCAGCTTAGAGGTAAGCCAGTAGTAAGTGGTGCTTGAGAGAGGAGACAGTGTTATTGCTGGCTTTCCTAAAATACATCAAGCACTGCAAACGGCGCCCACACCACACTCCTTAGACAGCTATAGTTGTTCTTAAGCTGTGAAATGCCAAGAAATAACTTCTGAAATCTTCCCCCACAGCCATTGCTTTGTTAGCATCTTTAATCTGGAAGTCCAGTAGCAAATAGCTGTTGTCGTTAAAAATACTATAAATTCACCCCTGCTCACTCATCAGTGTCTAATTATCTTTTTCTTAACAACTGGGAGTCCCTTCTGGAAACAGACGCAGCTGCCCCTAAATCAGATTTATAGCAGTAATGTTACCACTAGCACTGTGACTCTACAAGAAATACATGTGATAATGAGTGTGATAATGAGAGTAATGAGTATTTCATTTTTGCAAATATGCAAAATAACCATTGCTATGCTTCCCAACTGAGGACTCTATGCAGCTACTTCCTTAAGATGGAAGTCCTTCACACACCATTTCTCATGCCTGTGCTTATGCTAAATTGTATCAAGAACCTGATTTCCAGTGAATCAGTTCCTAAAAGTCAAGACACATCCATTACTGAAACGATTGCACCACTGACAGTTTTTATAACCCATCCCTAAGTTCAGCTCTAAAACTGACCATTCCGATCTTTCTGCCACACTGATAACTTAGTGCCTCATGACTGCACCCTAGTTAGCAGACCTTCATTTTCTAGGACGGACAGTATCAGTGAACAATTAACTCTTCGGTCCTCAACATAGTAGTACAGAATGACAGAATGTTAGGGATTGGAAGGGACCTTTGGAGATCATCTAGTCCGACCCCCCTGCCAGAGCAGGTCCACCTGCAGCAGGTTGCACAGGATGGCATCCAGGCGGGTTGGGAATTTCTCCAGAGTCAGAGACTCCACCACCTCTCTGGGCAGCCTGTTCCAGTGCTCTGACACCCTCAAAGGAAAGAAGTTCCTCCTCATGTTCAGACAGAACTTCCTATATTCAAGTTTGTACCCATTGCCTCTTGTCCTATCACTGGGCAGCAGTGAAAAAAGACTACCCCCCTCATTCTGGCACTCTCCCTTCAAGTATTTGTAAGCATTTATGAGATCCCCTCTCAGTCTTCTCTTCTCCAGGCTAAAAAGACCCAACTCCCTCAGCCTGTCCCTGTAAGAAAGGTGCTCCAATCCCCTAATCATCTTTGTAGCCCTTCGCTACCCTCTCCAGCTGTTCCCTGTCCTTCTTAAACGGGGGAGCCCAGAACGGAACACAGTACTCCAGATATGGCCACACCAGGGCAGAGTAAAGGGGGAGGATGACCTCCCTCCACCTGCTGGCCACACTCCTCTTGATGGCACCCCAGGATGCCATTGGCCTTCTTGGCCACAAGGTCACATTGCTAGCTCATGGTCATCTTGTTGTCCACCATATCCTTGGAAGTTTTGCTCATTATCCCTGCTTGAGAGCTCCTCTGGTCATTCTCCTCCCAGTGGCACTGTTCCTGGCATCCTTTGCTCCACATGGAGGTCAGGGTCTCTCTGTCCAAGATTCTCAATGGATGCCATTCCGAGCACAGCACACTACACTCTTACTTGAGTTTCTCAGTCCTAAGTCTACAGATTGCAGACCTCAGGTCACGTTAGCAATAACACACCTGTGCACTCACTTGGGCAGGGCCCCCCTCGCACTCCTAGAAGCAGGCTGGGACAGTTCGTAGCAAGGGACACACATACTATCACTGAAGATTGTGGTGTTCAGTGGGAGAAAATTACTTTGAAGGCTGAATCTGCTCTCTGATTGGAAGAGCGAACAAAACAAACTGTCTGTACAACCCAGCTGGCCCAACTCCCTTCGGCGGCGGCCGCTCCTCCTTCCCGCACACCCGCTGCCGGCGGCATCGCCCCCGACCCCCGGCGGGAGCGCGCCCGCCGCAGTCTCCACCCCCTCCAGCCAAGTCGCAACTAGGAGCGGAGCTGTTCGGAGAGCTCCGACCAGGGACGCAGAAAACGCGAACGCGGGCCGGTCTGGAAAAGAAATCGTCAGCAGAAAACGGGGCAGAAAAAGCAAAAAGGTAGGTACTACTCTGCACCTGTTTCAAAAAGTGCATTTCCCGTTTTCAGCATCAATGGCATTGTCATTAAATACCATCAAATATTATTATTTAATAAATGCCACTGAAGCGTCATGGTGGTTAACTAACTGAGCTATTGCCTTTCAGCTTTTGAAGATATTCATAGTGCTAAGTAAAGCTGCTAGCTTTCAGATGTTTCAAGAAAGCTTTAGCTATTCCAGGGAAAGCGCTGACAGCCTCAGACTGACCAGTTAGCAGGGAGGAGTCTCCTGCAGAAGGAACATTAGCAAAAGAACTTAAAACAAAGGAAGATTTAAGGACAAATATCTTGATGGTAAGGAGACCCAGAGAGCCACCTGTGAAGGGATAATTTATTGTCTTCTTGGGAGGAGATCAGACTACGCCTTTCACCCCAGGCTCCTGACTAGGATAATGGAGGGACAAAGAGGAGGAGGGCGGATCTTATTCAGTTCTCCCTAAACACACTTCTTTTTAAGTGCAGCCAAAACCACAGGAAATATTGAGAATGATTCCCAAAACAAAGGCAAAGTTTGAAATACCTAATTCCTCTGATGCCTTCAAAGGCTATAGAATCTTACTTTTTTTTTTTTTTTGGTTTGTGGGTGGTTATTTTTTTTAATTCTTTTTCCCAAAAGCAAAGGTCTCTCCACTGTTATAATTTAAGGAGAACTAGTATCTGCTTAGTTTAGAAAAGGGATACAGAAGCACTTTCCCCAGAAGGCAGGAAAAGGCAGCAAGGATCCGCAGTCTTTTGCTTGAACTAGATCAAGATAACTCTTCATCAGCAAGAAAGCTATTAGTGCTATAGATTCAGAATCAAAGTATTCTGGAATAGACATACTGGTTATTGGGACGTATACAGGGAGGGGGGGAGCTACTTTTAATTTCTGTTAATGGCTTTTTATTTGACCTTGATAAGATACATCCCTTTTTTAGCTCTTACTCCACATCAATAATACTCACAGACTTACTGCTTAGAAGGGCTGTTATTAATAATAAATTAATATGTGGGATTTAAAGTATTCCTGCTGCTGATGCTTCAGCAAAGAGAGATACATTTAGGGTACTGTATATCTTTATGTCCTAATGTACCTGAAAGTATAGAATCAAAATGCCAGTATACCACATCTAGGCCTCTGGCTTATTGCTAGAGTATTTTGATGAGAGAGGAAGCAAAGGGTGAGAGCAGAAGGCACAAACTGTTTAGCAGAGCCCTACCAGAAAGCACATCGCTTGCAGGTTTCTGCTTGGAGTCTTGTAAACATGGTATTTTTCAAACAGCCATATGGTTTCAGTTTGATTGGGCTTATCATTCGGAACATTCCAATTGACTGGCCTAAGTTGTACCTTTCCCGCAACTGAAAATAAACATCTGGCAACATCTGTAACCAGTTTTCCATGCCTAATGGGACAGCAGCCACGAGTGGATGGCCAGGCATCCCCCCATGGAGACGGGGAAAGGGCTGCAGCGTTTTAACAGCATGTTATGTAGCATGTGACACCAGATTACAGCAGCAACAAAATGACTCTGGGTAGCAGTTCAGATCATCCATTTCAGCTTTGGGAAAGCTGCTGATTTAGTTCAGATTCAACTGAGGTCAATGCCTATTTGGAAATCACTCTTACAGCTTTTAAAAAGGCCTGTTATACAATGCAAAATGCTTCCCAAGAGGTAAGAAAGGGCTTGAATGTATATAGAAAGTATACTACAAAATCTGCATGCTAATAAAAATCCCCGAGAAACTCTCTGAATTACAAGGATCTCATCATCAAGATGTGACCTAAAGACAAGACTTGGAGTAACTAAGGTTCTTGGAAGCTGTTCCTGTGAATCTTTTCAGTCTGACTTGCAACTTAAGTCTCCTCTTTGTACCGTCTAATGATGCAAAACCACAGCCTAAACTATCCTGCTGTACTCCCAGTTGTGCTTCAGAGACTGGAATATTTGTGCCTTTTGCTTTTTCTTTGAACAAATCTTTTCAAAAACCCCAAAAAGCAACCACCACAAACTCCCTTTTTTAGCCTTGAATCCCAATTTGTGACTCATTTGTCTGTCATACTCCAATTTCATCAGCTATTATCCATCTGCCTTCTCTAGCTTTATATAAACAGAGTCTGAGCTCCTAATTTCTGGAAGAAGTAGTTTTCTCAAATAGTTGTGTTAGCTTTCTGTCTGCTCAGGGATCATATAATGTAGATGATAAAATGCTGATAGTGTAGGAGACAGCACCCGAAAATTATTTCAAAGATTTAGAACTGCAGAGCAATCCTAGAGATTGGAAATGAAATTATATCTTCTTGCCTGCTACTCTACCTCACTCCCAGCTCTTAGTTTGCATAGGAGGCATTATATTTTTAAAGGAACAAAGAAAACAGACCTCTGGGGCTGGACTTGTTCAAAGCAGCGGGGTTCCCATCTACATGACACCCTTGTGATTCATCATCTCTGCCACCTAGACTGACTGCTATAGCAGCCATGGTTAGTACACAGGATCACGCTAAATTTGTTCACGCTGGTCCTTACTTATGTCTCATTCAATTGTAAAAAAAAGAGCTACTATTAGTGCATGCAGGAATAGCTATTACTTTTAGGAAGAAAATTATGGGTTCAAGTCAGGAAACCTGTGATAAAGTTATTTGTCGTATTGTAAGAGCTCAGATTACATAATAATGACAACTCCAGTCCTTAAAAGCTATTACTGTGGAAATCAATAATACCTTCCCAGTTTTTAATAGACGTATTAGACCTTGCTATTTAATGCCGTGTTTCCAAAAAGTCCCAAAGGCACTTAGTTTCTAAACTTCTGACACTGTATAATCATTTGTATCCACTTTACTAATTTAAGTTTTAGCATTAAGAGCAGCCTCGTGTCTCCTCGTGCCCCTCCAACAGAGAGTCCTGTTGGTATACCAATAATTCCTCATTTAAAGTCCTCAAGTTCACTGATGTTTCTAAATACAAAATAGAACTTTGCTAGCTATCAAACTCATTCTGCTAAGGTCAGGTTTTAATGGAATTCTTTGTCGTACATACATTTGTCTGATCTTTTCCAGTTATTACAAGGTCACCAAGACAAAAGAATGGGCAAAATACATCTTCTCGGGGATTTTTCCTATAGGGATTAACAGAGGAGCCAGAAGCTGACAGCAAAGCGCATTGCCTTCATAGGTAACAGACCATCTCAGAAAGCCCTTCACTGCCTTCGTCTGTCACGTCCATTTTTCCCACTACGAGGATTAGATTAGAAATGGCATTTAGTACAGCAAGGGGGAAAAAAAATAAAATCTGTGTTCCTTAATTTCAGTGGTAAAATTTTGTATATGCTTGAGATTACTCTGTGTTATGAGTGTACTCCCCACTGCTCAGCACTTTCTCTCCACCCAGGGGCTGCCCTAAGCCAGTCAGCACTTACACAAGGTGCTCGGCTTCAGTGAAAGAAATCATTTTTCCTTCTTTGTCAGGAAACAAACTGGAGGAGGGGAAATCAGGGCACAAGATGGTAGCATATCTCACTGCAGTCAGTGGCTACCCAAATATAAATTCACGCTTCTGCCAAGAAACTTGCGTGCTTGAGGCCAGACAGAAATAAATTTTGCTGCAGTAGGAAGAAATACAGATGGATCACAGTACCCAAATGTCCTTCCTCTAGTGCTCTCTGGCCAGATCAGAGCAGCAATTTCACCAGGTACAAAATTAACCTCTGATAAGCAGAGAGAGAAGTAGATTTTCAAAGCAAATGAGGTGAATGGAGGCAGAAATCCAGATTCATCCTTAACCCCAGCCACACCATACCAGCTGGCAATCTCCCACAAGAGATCAATGGAGGTTCTCTCCAAGACTACTGCTGTAGGCGACAGATTACTTAAATCAGTCTGGAAGAAGCAGAAACTCTTCATGTGGTATGGAAGAGGGCTTTGTCTGAAGTGTAAAGCTGCTGAAGTGATTAGGGGGAATAAGACATAGTTGTGGCTGCATAAAAGTGACACACAAAAAGAAATGCTCCAACGAATAAATGAGAACACTGGACCAAAAGCTAGCCTGCCAGTCAGTTGCCATACTCTCCCCCTTTTTAGTAAAAGCATATGGCAATAGTAGAAGCTAAAATCTCAGCTGGCGAGAAACTGTAGAAATACTGAAAGTCAAAGACATAGCAGTGCTGTCCCCACCTATCATCAACCAAAATCTCCTGCTGACACATCCACTACACAAGAGAGAAGCCCTCACTGTCACCCAAAGAAGCACTCTGTGCAGAAAATGCAAATCTTCTTAAATGCCTATTATCACAGACTGACCCTTCAGCATATTTTTGTGTCTCTGCAAGATATCTCTTAGGCAGACCCAAATCTCAATTAACGTTTTCCAGTCGGCATTACACTCATTCATTAGACAAGTCGGCATTACAGACATTCATTAGACAAGTCCATCTCTTTAATAATGCACATGACACTGTTGCTTCCAGCAACGTTAGGAAAAAGAACTTGGAATTTACTTCTACCAGTGTTACTCTGCAGGAAACACTCTCTGAGTTTCCTCTGGACCTAAAAGGGTATGCTTTAGCTTGTCTGGCTTTTAAGTTTATCAAGTAAAAGCACATCTGGGTCCAGCCTGGCAGTTTCCCCTGTCCAGGGACACCAGGATAGCTAGACCGGATTGCTGAGAACTGCAGAGTAGAAAGTGTGCTTTAATGTAAAAAGAATTTTCATTTAAAACCTTTATTTACATTTATGACCTTGAACTCCGTTCACACTGAAAAAATGCCTTTGTTCAACATCTTATTTTTTCTTTTGTTTCTATAGATAACTTGAGATTTGGAACGTGGAAAACACTCAGAATGGAAGGCAGACTCCCATGTTTCCTCTTGCTGGTGGGAGCAATCATGACTGTTCAATGCCAGGTAAGAGGCTAATGCATCAAATAATGCTCTTGCCATCCTCCTGTGTTTTCAGCAGCACTTCCTTACCATCGACTCCAGCTGTCTGCATCAGACAGAAGGAGAATCTGGTTATATTACTAGAAAGCAAAGGAAAACCTTACAAAGTAGTCTACCTCTAAGCTGAGATTTCTGTTCACATGTTATCCTGGCTGGTTTTCATTTCAGAAAGCAAGTCTTCTCCAAATCATCTTGGTGTATCTGTTCACTGTCACCTTTCATCGTTAGTGTTACTTACTTACACTGTTAGTAAGTATTCCATTGTCACCTTTTAATTTTCTCTCTATTGGCATCACTCGCACTTACAACTGGACACTGATGGTTCCCATGTCCCCTCGCTTTAAGCTTCACATTGCACACATTCAGTAAACCCTATACAACTCTAAAATGTTTAGTCTCTTAAAAAATTGCTATCCCAGCCTTTCTTTTTATATTCTTTCTCTTGTAGCCTCATCAAAGTAGCTTTCTAAATCAGTTTCTTCCTTAAAAACTTTATCCAAAATATTTTATCTGATTATCTGTCAAAGGTAATCAAGCTACAGAGGCTTATGGGGAAACTGCATGTCAACGAGCAAAAATAACTGCCTGTTCACATTTACTTCTTTGGAAATTATTTGCTCGAACCTCCTTCAAATAGCAGAAAGCTGACAAGCTTTAGTCAGCACTTATGTGCTCTTGCAATGCCCCAAGAGCACATAATCGCTTCAGGCATGATGTAAGTACAGCACATCCCAAGTTCGCATCACTCGGATGACAAGCAATCACTTGGTACTCTGTGGCGACTCAATGATTTGCAATTCTGGGTACCCATGCTGAGGTACTAAAGGCATTTTTCACTGTACTGTCTGACAAGGAGGGCAGACAGTTGCTCAGAGCTCTCCCGATTTACACGACCTCAAGAAGAGGTGCCTCAAGAAGTGCCTCTTTGGAGGCACTTGTTCTCCAAGTTTTCTTAAAAGGGCAATTACTCACAGAATTAACCTTCTTTGCTTGCAGGGCTTACGCACGCGTTTCAAACGGGGAGCCAGATCTAGAGGTAAGCCAGGCAAACTACAAATGTTTTACCTGGAGCTTTATGAACACAGGAAGGGAAAGCAGATGATGCTGAGGGAACAGAGGCCGAAAGCTGTTTGCTTTAGTAATTTAGATGAGAGATTCAGAAGGCAAAATAAGAGACCTTTAATACCATTCACAACTCAAAGAATAAAGTTTTTCCCTCCCTCTGCTCTTCTTCAAAGAAAAAGAGGCCAGTCAATAGTGGAACAATACGTCCAGAAACACAGCAGTAAGAAAGATGGGACAACTGTGGTCTCAGAAGGGGAAAAAAAAATTTTAAAAAAAAATGCTATCCATTAGACAGATGCTCCCATCACAGATACTTTTCTCCCAGAAAGAGAAGGGAGTTCTTTTGCTCAGCCAGGTCTTTTCCCTGAGTCTCTAAAAGAAAATTTCCTTTCTCCAATTACAGCCATTTGCACAGACAATTCATCTGGAGAAATTTACCAGCACAGGGGGACCTGGCTGAGGCTCTCAGGGAGCAGAATAGAATACTGTAGGTGCGACAGTGGTCGGAGTCGCTGCCACACTGTGCCTATCAGAGGTAAGTATGAAGAAGAAAAAGAGAAAGGAAATGGTGGGAGATGAGAGACTGTCCATCTAATCATCCTAAATAAGAACTCCACTGTCAGGGAAGGAATTATCACACAGAAAATTTGGCTTGAAATAGTATAAGATAGAAATGAAAATACTAATGTATACTGACTCAAGGCAGGACTAAGCAGGAGTGGATAAGGGCCTGAGGAAGACTCCTAATAGTCTATGTGGAGAGAATGGAGCAAAGGAAGAACATAAGCACTACACAAAAAGTATAAGCACGTGACAGTAACAGGTAGGCAGGGAAAAACAGAACAAGCTAAAGGAGACTGACAGGAGAGGAGAGATGGGTATACACTGCCAGCTTCTTACTTCTGTGAAATCTAACACTATTTCCCGGCTTTTGCTTATTCCACAGCCTGCACTAGAAATAAATGCTACAATGGGGGCCAGTGTTCACAGGCATACTATTCCCCACAGCTCTTCATCTGCCAGTGCCACCAAGGTTTCTCTGGGAAGCAGTGTGAAATAGGTGAGTATACCATGTCAATTACTGTGAAGGTTTTAGCTATGCAGTGCAGAAGGATAGGGTACGCAGAAGCTGCTGCTGTATACTAGGCTCTCTGTTAAGTTGCCTTTTTTATTCTAAAGCTAATACTACAAAGAACTTTTAAGAAGGACAGCTGGGGTGTTCTCGGTGGCTCTTAATAAAACTCTTGAATTTTGGAGCTGAAGACCTTTGTGTATACTCACAGTATGCCTGGCAAGGCATTTTCACCAACTTACTAGACAAGACATCTGTGAGGCAAGTTTAAGCAGAACAGACTGGGGAAGTGAAGTTTAGTATGCTGTCCATAGTAACATTTTGTTCGCTTTTGTTCAGATACTGAAGTTAAGTGCTACAAAGATGCTGGAGTAACATACAGGGGTACATGGAGCATGACAGAGAGTGGAACAGAATGTTTAAATTGGAATAGCAATGGCTTAATGGACCGGATGTACAGTGGACAAAGAGAGGATGCTGCTGAGCTGGGATTGGGCAATCACAACTATTGCAGGTGAGGGGCTGACGGCACACAGGTCAGAGCCACATGAATCAGCCCATTCTAAGAGTCTGGAGCCAAAGAATGGCTGTTTTCAAGTCTAATACCAAGCAGAGAACACTCTGCAGAGGTGCAAATACAGCACAGCCCATGAGCAGCAATTACAACTTCTGTAGACATAGACGAACTTCATCTCTATTTAGACTGGATGCTTATGACAGATTACAAAATACATGTATCTCTCAGCCCACAGTCTTTCCCTTGTCCCGTCTCAGTGCCTAAAACGCCCTTTGTAAGCCAGTTTCCTGCAGCTCCAGATCCTGCTCAAATCTCTAAAAATATATTGCTTCCTGCACAGGAACTAAACTGCACAAACAAGCTGTCCACTCCTCCTGGCTACTGGCTGTCTCGTACTCGCCTTCATGTGCTCCACAATTTTATAATTAAAATATGAGTCCAAACGACTTCTCATGGTTCAGTCCATGTCTTCATTGCAGACATGATGCAGACCATCAGTCTAGACCAACTAGATGGCAGACAGAGGACTAATAACAATAGTTTTATAATGATGCATAATATCATAACTCTTTCAGAAACCCAGATGACGATTCCAGACCTTGGTGCTATATCTATAAAGGGGGAAAGTACATCTGGGAACACTGCAGTGTGCCCTCCTGTTCAAAAGGTACATGCAGGGGAACAGGGAACGGACTTTAGAGCTTCTGCAATTCACTGCATATATAAGGGTTCTCTGTGGAGTTGTGCTATTTCTGTAGCCTGAGAAGTTGAGACTCCCATGCTAAATTGTGTTTAAGGTTTCAATATTTATGACACCTAGAGACTAAGATAAGTATAGGTAATATATAGATGCCTTGACAGAAATCACAGTTAGGAACAGCTAACAGGTTCATATCCATCAGTTAACATGCTGCTTTCTTATTGAAGTTGGGAACATCGACTGCAAATCTGGAAGAGGCACAGATTACAGAGGCAGCCACAGCGTTACCAGTTCTGGAGCTACCTGTTTGAGGTGGAATTCTCGAATAGTTGTCAATAAGTTATACACTGCTTGGAGAAGAGATGCCTACCAGCTGGGCCTCGGTAGTCACAATTTCTGCCGGTAGGTAGACAGTTACAGAATTTTAAAAAATCCCAAACTCCCTTGTGGTACTCTTGAGGCAGGGCTCTAGTCTTTTATGTGGATTATTAAAGCACAGGAAATGCATTACTGCTTGGAATGAAGCTCACTGACAATAGTCCTTTTATTCCACGTGACCTATCTATGCTTCTCTAACATCAGACTCCATAAATGCAAATTCCACGTGTTCCTAGAGCCCTCTGCATCTCTAGGAAAATCAAAAAGGGTACACTCAGGTCACAGTCTGCCACCTTTAGGCCTCCCTAAACTCCCTGCAGATCGGATAAAACAAATAGCTCTTCTCTTTCCTGTGCTGCAGGAATCCTGACAATGACAGCAAGCCCTGGTGCCATGTACTGAAAGGAAATCAGCTCACATGGGAGTACTGCAATGTGCCCACTTGCTGTAAGGATCCTAGTACTCCTAATTCTTCTGTTTCTTTGAGGCATTACTGTTCTGCATGTCATTTGTATTAAACTCAAGCCTCGTACAGTGAAATAAAAGCTGGGGGTATTAAAAAAAAAAAGGCTTTTTTGGAGTAGAAAGATTCTGTAGCTCCACTCTCACAGAAGCGTCTTTTTCTTTGCCAGAAGGGAAGATTGCAGAAACAGAGGACAGAAAATGCAGGGTTTCCTTGCTGTATTTTTCAAATCAGAATACAAGTTTCCTAGGAAATGGGAATGAGTCAGATACTAAAAAGTTCACTCCAGGCTGCCTCAACATGCACTGACGACTAACAGGCTTTTAACCCAAGAAAGAGTGCTTGAACAAAAAAGCCTATTTCTGGGTTTGTCATTCGCAGCCACCTGTGGCTTACGGCAGCGCAGAGCACGCCAACACAGGATTAAAGGTGGCTCCTATGCAGACATTGCAGCTCACCCATGGCAAGCTGCCATCTTTGTGAAGTATCGCCGAGCACCTGGAGAGCACTTCCTCTGTGGAGGAATTCTGATCAGTTCCTGCTGGGTTTTGTCAGCTGCTCACTGTTTTGAGGAAGGGTAAGTTGAGGATTCAGTACCCTATGAGGGGAAAAAATTTAGAAAATGGAAGCATTCAGTATAGCTTTACGGGGAGGGTAAATGACTTGAAAAGATCTCTTTATCCCGGTAAGTCAATCTACACCAAAGATTATAGAGTTAATTGTGCTGAGCATCTCAGACAGGCAAACTAGTAGCATAGCATTAAGGTACCACAGCAGAATATCAAGTAGCTGAAGAACCAAGTTGTCAATACAGATGCAGAGCCATCTGAAACTTGAGAACAGCCAGGGGCTGGCAGAGGAGCTTTGCTATGATGGCTGTAAGCAATTAGTGCAAAACCAAAGACAAACAGGACACTTGAGGTCAAACTGCCTGGGTGACGAAGTAGTAAGAGTGCTAAAATAAGAAAAGTAGAAGCTCCAACAGCACATCTTTAAGGGAAGGGTCTACTCCAGTTAGCATGGGAAGAAAGTAAGACTCTCTTGTTCTTCAGCTTTAGTACAAATCAGCTGAAAATTGTGCTGGGTAGGACTTCCCGAGCAACTCCCGAGGAAAATGAACAAAAGTTTCAAGTGAAGAACTACACTGTGCATCAGAGATTTGACTCAGAAAATTTCAACAATGATATCGGTAAGAACTTTTCTGACCTTGTGACTGGAAAGGTCATGGTTGGCTCAAGTTTGGGAGTTAATGAAGTAGCATTTTTTTTTTTCCCCTCTCCAGCTTTGTTGCAGTTGAGCTCAGATGCCGAAGGCTGTGCTATTGAAACAGACACTGTCCGTCCTGCCTGCCTCCCAACACCAGAACTGCGGCTGCCCGACTGGACTGAATGCGAGATCTCTGGTTATGGCAAGAATGAAGAATGTAAGTAGAACATGCATGTCTACATATAAGTAGAAGATACTATGTCCAAAGTTTGGGTCCCCTGCCCTCAAAGGATTCAAGCCTTTAGCATCGCTTAATGTGCGACTCCCTGAATTATTATGTGGGCACTACATTATTATACCAGCACTACACAAAAACAAGTTTTGCTCTAAGTTATTTCATTCACCTGAGTTCTGTGAACTGCATGGCTAGTAGAGTCCTCCTTGATACTATCCAACAGTAGAAACACAAAAAATGGCACAATTAGTAAGGTAGAAAAGACAGAAAATTTGCAGTCAGGGCTGCCACATTTCGGCTGTACTGAGTACATTTAGATATAATCATTCTGACAGAAATCCATTTCTGTCAAGATTGAATATGCTGTAAAGTTGCAGGTAGTTGCATTATTCTAAAAGACACGTTGTCTGTGCAGTGATAAGCAAAAAAACCAACCCCAACAACCAAACCACCAAAACCAGTTAAAGAAATCACAATCCCAGATATGTATTAAAAGGCTGGCTAAAGGGTTCTTTGAAGTGAGCTACAACAAACAGGAATAAAACCTGTCTGAAAGTATACACAGGCTGACCTATATTTAAAACAAACCAGAAAACCCAGCTTTTGTTTTACTGGCACTTTCTACTCATTTCTTTTTATTCTCTAACTTGTAAACTCTGGGACAGAGACTGTGAAGCATCCATCATAACAAGACCTAATCATGATTTGAACCCATAGGGTTTTTGGAACAGACTTGCAGATTTAGCATATAAGTGTGGCATAAAGTGCTTTTAAAGCTAGTTCTCAGCATTGCTTACAGGGAATACAGGATAAACTCTTTGAGAGGGAAAGGATGCTGCAACTGTAATTCAAAACTAGACTGAAAAACAACAATCCTGCGAGCTTTCAGCTTTGTGCAATTGCAGCTATGCAGGAGAATAAAATCAACACCCAAAACAAACAAAAAAATCCCTTCCATTCCAACATAACACAAGTGTACATTCCTATCCAGTTACTCAGTATTGTGTACGACAAGGCATCTGATTTTTCTTAGCAGAAGTCTAATACTAAAAAGTCAGAATGCCATTTTATACAGTAAGTGATTTTCACAGGCACTTCCTATGATGTAATTTTGATTGATGTAACTGTGCAAAGACGACTTATCCATCCAAGAAACTCATCAGTCTTTAATTTGGAGCCTACAAAAACCTCTCTAGCATTTAAGCGTGCTAAAGAAGCAACAGTCTCTCTCAACAATATTTAAGCTGTTCTCGCTAGCAAAGCAGAACCCTCAAGAATTAAAAAAGACCCTTTGGCAAGGAAATATTAGTTGAGCCAACCCCCACACCTCCCCAGCTACTTCTGTTTACTCTCCACTAAACTACAGAAACTGAACTGCAATTTTTTTTTTTAAATATATACACACATACACAGATATATATATATATTCATATAGTCTTTTTTCTTCCAGTTTCTCCATTCTATTCAGAGCACCTGAAAGAAGGCCATGTCAGACTGTTTCCAGCCAGTCGGTGCACAACGCAGCATCTCGACAACCGGACAGTTACAGACAACATGTTATGTGCAGGAGACACAAGGCACCTTGACGATGCCTGCAAGGTAAACCCACTTCTGTTCATCTTTTCTTTTTAGGTCTGTCCTTGATAGTCTGAGATAACGAAACAATAAGTTTCAGAAAATAGTTTAAAGAACTTCTGCATTTGGCTACATGGAAGTTCTAGCAGACTTGCTGAACAGAACTTTCTGTTTTCTTCCCCCACCCCTTATAGCTTCGAAAGCAGGCCACACTAACCAAGCAAACCTGAACAATAGGCTGAAAATCCCAAATGTAGGAAATACCGCAAAACTGAGCAGGAAACTCTACCTCAGCAGCATTTCCTAATATTTTCTCTTGTGAGCATGCAAAACACTCAACAGGAGGTTCTCTAAGAGGAAGGGTGTGCCGGTCTATGAAAAGTGGAGAAGACTAAAGGCTAAAAGATGGAGAACAGAACAAGCAGCTGTAACACGACGAAAAAGGAGGGCACACATTCAGTCCACGTCCTTTCCATTTAAACAGCTCTTTACTGTTACGCACAGCAGTATAAAACACCCTGGATCATTATAGCTTGAATAAGAGCATTTTTCTTTTAGTTCTTATCAATGTCTCACCTACATTTCATTTGCATAAAGTTAGATGCTTTAGTGTTAGATTTTTTTTTTTTGGGGGGGGGGGGGG
>VZSF01004286.1:63573-79841 GCA_013398295.1 Chionis minor
ATGGGCCGGAATTGCGCCGGGGGGGGGGGGGGGGGATGTGTCTTTCCCCACAAGAGGAGCATTGAAGTAATCTGGAATACAAAAGTGGCTTATGTGAAAGTGCTGTTAGAAAGAGCTCTTGATTTGCGAGCATACCACACAGGGTATTTACGTAGACACTAGTGCACCACTAAAGCCAGTGGAGGGGGAAAACAACATAAAACCAACCAAACAAAAAAGGTTGTTACTAACCTGCTGCTTCTCTGTAGGGTGACTCTGGAGGACCTCTGGTCTGTATGAAGGACAATCGTATGTATCTAATTGGAATCATCAGCTGGGGAATAGGCTGTGGCCGCAAAGACATACCTGGCGTTTATACAAATGTGAATCGTTATCTTGATTGGATTCAGGACAACATGAAACCCTGAGGAAGAAAAGTGAACTATCCACAGTCCTGTGGCCATGGCCTCGCAGCTTCCTTCTGGGTACTTTCAGGATGCTGACAGGGATTCGTTTCTCCAGATGCTTATGACTTTCAGTACAAGAAGACGACAAACTGCAGTGTGTGGGGAAGGGCACATTCTCAAATTACTCTCACTTCCTTATTACAGGTTATTGGAAGCTAACACTCCTCTCACCCCACATCCCCAAGCTTTCTCCTTGCATCAAATCACATGAGTACAATTAAAAATAAATTTTGGCCTGAGAGAATAAACCAAGAGAAAAGATCATGCATCCCACGAGCAGCTATGTTGTTTTGGGAATGGGTGTGACCTGAAATCAAAGGGGACAGATCTAATTTCCTGAAAATTTCATTTCTCTCCTCCTTATTCAGCTGTAAATTTGGAAGACATTCCAGTCAGGCTTAAAGTCTGTCCTTATACCATTTTATTTTGGTTATTTAAGCTGACTTCACCTTGACTCCAATAGAAAGAGCAAAACTGTAGGCATGAGCTGTTTATTTTCATATCATTATATTACTTCCTTTTTCAGTTTGGAACTGATTCATTAACAGGGTGGCATGCTTGTTAGGACATTCTGTTGTTCCACTTGCTTTTCCTCCTGGTAGGAACTAAATATTTAAATAAATATGGAATAGATAAAAATCTTAACACCAGCCTTAACTGCCACAGAATCAACCCGTTACTTTTTTACCATTAAATTTACAGGCATTACCATTTGATATGAAAGCAAAAGTTCTCTTTAGCACAGCAGCAGGGCAGAACAAAGGACAAGTGTAATGGTAGCAGTTTTCAGTGCCCGTTAGACTTCCACCCACCCATAAAGATCAAGTCAAATGTCACAAGGCTGTGTTTGTCCTTTAACACTGTGAACTAGAATCTCAGTAATTGAGCATTACTAACTAGCATTGCAGTTGCCATGTGACGCCAAATGCTATCCATGCACGTCCTAAGAGTTAAGCCTCTTTGAGAGATTCTCTCTTGTGCAATTGTTTATAAACTAAGAGAAAGCAGGTGTGACTACTGTTTTACAGAAGGAAAAAATAATATTGAGGCTACAAAAGTTTAGCTTTAGTATCAACCAGACATTGTAGCCAGAGAACTAGTCTGTTGTATTTGGGAAATTCCAAACATTCTGACTCAAAATGTTTACTCTCACAGTTCTAAGGAGCTCTCTGATATCTACTAGCACAGCTCTAGTCAAATAGAGAGGTTTATACAATAACTAAGTACAGAAAAGAGATTTGGTAGGGATGCCCATTACTTCCTCAAATGTATTTTGTAAATGGCAACTTTACAAATGGTCCATGTCTTTCTAGCTACCAGCTTAGAAACTGACCTCAAAGAGATCTTCTCTAATGTCTTCAGAGAAACAGTGGTATAAGTCCAGTTAACTTCAGAAATGAGTCCTATATTCTAGCCCGTGAAAGAGGAAAGAACCCCAAGATGTTTAATAAACAAAGAGTCACAGTTCAGGGGTTTTTTTGGTGTGATTTTTTGTTTGTAATTGTATTTTATTAAGTATTAACCTTGAGAAAGAGACCAATTAATTTCCACTCCTCTCACCTAAACCCATTTCCAAGTGCTGCTGTGCCTTGCTATCCTGGCATTCATGAGCCTGTGAAATATTTGCAGCCCTAAACCACCTAAAACTGTTCCAGTGTGTAACACAGGCAAGTGTCCTCAGGAATGCAACTGTTGTTCCACAAGTCAAACAGTCTATTAAATACATTATTTGAGCTCAATGTGATCTAATTACACCAGTAAAATGTAACTGAAGCACACCCAATACTGGTATCTTTTAGAAAAATAAATCTTACAAAAATGTAAGTTGCAGAGGAACACCCTTACGTGACATATCCAAGGTGACAAGAGAGCTACACAAGTCTCGGCTGCCATCCTGGTTTTTCTTCTATGTCTTCTCTGCACCTGACAACTAGAACTTATGCTTTCCAGCCT
Organism: Chionis minor; assembly: GCA_013398295.1. Classification (NCBI taxonomy): domain Eukaryota; kingdom Metazoa; phylum Chordata; class Aves; order Charadriiformes; family Chionidae; genus Chionis; species Chionis minor. The sequence continues at coordinate 65,973 of VZSF01004286.1, forward strand.
TACTTTAACTTCTTGTGTTGCATTTTCCAAAAGTTGCTGCCACCTAGCTCAGTACATTTAACTGCATTTCTCTGTCTTGTTTACCCATTACATCCCTCCCTAATAAAAATCCCTAAGATGGCTCCCGTCTCTACAAGCCCAGCTTTTCCTCTTCTTACCCTGTTTTTTCCCGTACTTGTCCCCTTCCAGCACACAGTACCACCATCTTGAGACAAGATCTAAGACGATAACAACTGCCATCTGCTTGCCTCATCTTTCTTCTTACTTTGCAGTTGATATTGTCATATTCGATTTCTTTTGGAACCTGAGTCAACATCAGCATTTATTGTAACTGAAGTAGACAGCTACACCTCACATTTCCCCCCAAAGCCCCTTGTATCTACCAAGTTATCTCACTGACGTTGCTCCCTGTTTCCCCACTTCTGCCCTGCTTCATCTTTCATTCCATAGGAACTTGTAGCCACCTTGGACTGATACAGAAAGCTTGTTGTAGGGGCCAGACACCCTGACGCATGTAAGAAGCCTTTCAGGATTGTCAGTAACATGAATCACTTCAGCAGAGAAGATAAGATATTTAAGAAACAAAGCTACAAAGCCAAAGGACGGTATTAGTACTTGAGGAGCAGGAAGGCGAAGAGGTATTTCATTGTCTTCATAATTAAAGCACAGCCCTTAGCATGCGACCAAAAACCATACCTAGTAAACAAAAATGGCTCAGACACATTCCTAAAGATAGTTTGACTGAGGTTCCAGGAAGAGCTCAGCGCTCCTTTTGTGAAACAGTAAGAAAAATAACCAAGTAATTAATTTTAGCTTTTCAGACACTGACTTAAGTCCCAAGCTTACAATCCCAATTGCATAAAGACATTTATCTCCCTAAGGCACTCACTATCCACAATCCAATTGGTATAATTTACCTTCCTCCTCAAATACCAACTGTATTTCTTGTAAAGCCCACAAAACCCACTCTGAAATGAAACAGACAACGTGTGAAAATGAATTTTATTGATGCCCTTGCTGAAGGTTATATTTGCACTGAACATGCTCAGCAGTAAGGCCACCTGCTATGGCATTCACCAGTTGCATTGGAACTTGCAATTCCACATGCAAGATGCCACTCGTGCACTGCAAGTATCCATCACGTGCAAACCCGAATGTACCTTATCCTTCGTTTAGGGTCACCTTGTTCTGTTCACAAGCATGAACTGTACATGCTGGACTACACAGCCACCTGACATATGCTGTAGTCACATGTCACGTGTACAGCATCTTAGGAACAAGTTCTGCTACTACAGAGAAAACACAATGGCATCTAGTGGCCAAAGAGCATGTTACAGACAATATGAAGTAGTGCAGATGCCTCTCATTTTATATTTATGCTGTACATAGAGACGCAGCACAGACTGGAATGGACAGATGCAGCAACAGCTCCTGCAGAAGAGATGGTCCCAGTGAAAAATCCAACGTAGGCTTGAATCCACCTGCACAGCAGCTGATTGGTACAGGAACTGGAATGAGGTAGGACAGCCAGAAACACTACAAAGGTACCAGGACACAATTATCTCAAAGACATCAGTGAGCAGGAGAACAGCAGTATCACCTTCACTTGTAACAGGCAGGCAGAGACAAAAAGAGATTCCAACAAATTACTAGGATAGTGATCATCTTCATTTAGCCACAGCTTCAGTTTCCATCAGAGTGCTACGTCTCCACAAAGATTTTCCTGGCTCTCTGTTTTTTCCCTGACTTCCTAAAGAAGCTAGGAGAATTCCTACCTTCAAACACTGACAAAATAAGAAGAAAAGCAGAATTACATTCAGATGACACCACCCATCAGTTACAAGATGACATGTGCTGCGGCCAGCCCTTCACAGGATACCATAATAAAAGATTTGGGTGCACCTCCAGTCTGTCCCCAGAGATTCAAGACACTTGATGATCAAGATGGCTTATGAAGTATCTAGAAAAAGCCTCCACTTCCTCCCTCTGTGGCACCATCCCCAGCCTCAGGCTTCTTAACTTCCTATCCTGGGTGGGACAATCTACCTTTCCACTTCTTCCAGAGGCAGAACGGCTAGATGATCTCACTGCTGCCAAGAACTATACAGCTCCCCGCTCTAATGCCCAGTGATGGAGAAAGGGAGATGTCAGACCATCACACTAGAGTTGAAGTTTGTGGAAATTCAATTTTGTATCATCTACAAAGGGATAAAAGCCAATAAAAATATAAGGAAGAGGAGTTACAAAAGGCAAAAACCCCTAGAATTTCCTTTAAGACAGCAAAATGAAGGTGATACAAGCTTACATAGCTGACTCACTAATCCCAAGGGACCTGAATATCTCTCCCATCTGCCATTGTTCCAAATCCTTCAGATTCAGCTAGAGATGAGATGGTTTCAGGTCAACCTTACTTTTCCCTGCTCCCCAGCACTCTAAGCACTGGCTCTCCTGCTCATGCTGCTACAGGCAAGGGAGCAACCCTAAACAGATGGATGGGTTAAGAGTCTGTATCCAACAGTCAGGGACAGGAGAAACAGAAAAGTGCTCTTCCTCACTATTGGAATCCTCTAGGTTCGGACTTGGAACTTGCCAGCCTTAGTCATGTATTTTATCCCCTTGAAGGGCTTGTACTTCTCCCCATACATGTCCAAGCGATTCACCTTCAGTCCTAAAGGCAAACAAACACAGCATAAGACTGACTGCTGCCACAAACAAAGCAGACAGGCCTTCAGGATAAAGGAACAGAAGCTCATACTCAGAGGTGCAGAAAGCGTAGGAAGAGTTTTAGCAAGCAGTAAGCAGAACAGAGAAAAGCTAATTGTCAGAATCACTCTTTACAAACACATCCATACCCTGAAATTCTTTATAGGTCTGTAAGCACAAAATGCAAGGAAATGTAGATAGGCTGTTTCACAGAGCATCAGAGAGAACAAATCCATGTATCTGTAGTCAAAGCACACTGGTTTTTTTTCACTTGAAGAACATGTTTCAAATAGTATGTACTTCAGAAGGCCTGCAGAGCTATGTCGGCTACGTGCAGAGTGAGCACTGACACAGCAGAGAATATTCAGCTGCTTCACCTGACAGTCACTTACCAGATATAGCCAGCTGCTGAATTTTAAACTGCAAGTTAATGGTGGGGTTTTCTTCTGGTTTTGATGTCCCAGCTTGCAAGCTCACGCTCCCCTTCAGGCTTGGCAGCTTCTGGGGGTTTATTTTCCCCACATCCCATGACAGCAGCTTCAAGGGACAGAAAATGCAGCAGTGAAACACAATGCCGTAACATCGTCTAAAGAAGAGTCCCTGTCCAACGACAGCTTTTAATGCTTCTTTATGGAAAAGGTCTTTGTCTTAGTATCTTTCCTTTCATATTGGACAGACACAGTACAGGCTTAAGGAGCAGCTGCCTTGGACCTTTGTTCTGCCTCTCTCTTTCCATGAGGTTCCCCAAAAGCCTACCATAAGTGATATTTCCACTACTTGTGCTACAGGCCCCATTTCCTACGTGCAACAGTGACAAAAATAATGCAGAATTGCCTCCTTTCCAAGTGGCTGAGGCAGCATTGCTTAAGGCTCTACTGTGGGTAAACCATCAAATTTAAGTTTGCAATAAGAAAAGAAAAAGTGAACTTGCGGCGGGAGAGGGGAGGGGGGCATAAATAACAAAACCAGCACACCCCAAAACAAATCAAAACCTACTAACCAACCCAAATCCTCAGCGTTTGCAAAGGACCAAGTCTAATGTGTAGTACTAGGCATGACAACTAGATATGTAGAAGTTTGTAAATCATCCACCAGACTAATGCCTCATCATACAATACCAGTTCTTTGATTTTCTGCACACAGCAAGCAACCAGAACTACATTCCACTCAGACACCGAGCTATTTGTTGTGGGGACTAACACAACTTGTAATATGCAATTGTCCAGAAAAAGTTCTCACCCCAAGAAAAGATAGTGCCTTCAGAAAAGCAACGTTCAAGGAAATGTTCATATAAGCATGAACAGCTCAACTTCATTTGCTGAAAAGTATAAAAAAGATGAAAAAAAAAATCTAATTTCTGTTTCCTCTCACCTTTGTAACTGGATCGAAGATATGTGTTCCCTGAGAGGGTGTCAGGGTCATATTTAAGACACTTTTTGGCATCTGGCTAGTGACCATCACTCCCTCTACAGTCTTCCCCATAGTCTGCTTCGGCCCCACTGTGATCTCAAAACGTCCCAGTGAGCTGCTGTCACGGAAACTGATGTTGTGTTTAACATAGACAGGAATTGCCACAAGACTAGAATAAAGACATGAACAGAAAGTCCTTGTCAATCTCTCGCCTTCATCTTTGCTGATGCAGTCCTTGCCTTCTACACTGAATACACTGGAAAACGATCTCCTTAGAAAAGAAGGAAATCCTACACTCATCTGTTTGACCTAAGAGCAAAGTCAGAATCCTGTTCTCAAGTCTTAATTACACTGCTCTTAATCAAGCTTGCCCTATCTTAGTTTTCTGCCCCTATCAGACAGGTAACTGTATGCAATATAGCAGGAGACTCGAGCAAAGGATGAGGAATGTCACAACCAAGCTGGCAAGTAGTTCCAGGAAGTACAGCAGCGCTTGAATGACACACTTGTGCTTTTGGTTGTATTTCCCACTCATTTTTATCTACTTGAAAAATCTGACAAAGTCTAACAAAATGCTTTAGCATCTGTAACCCCAATTAGTACTTGGTGAGCTGCTTCTAGAAAAGAGTGCAAACAGTGGACAAGAACTTGTAGTTCTATTAAGAGAGATGCCAAAAAATCAACAAGATTACCAAACTAGTTTGGTTTATTCTGAACGTTTTTTTATAAACATAGGAAATCAACAGCTTGATTACTACATACTGCTTAATTCTTTCCCTCTCTAGTTTGTCCTTCTGCTACCAGTCTTCAAAAAATGCTGGCTGACCAAAAAGAAATGGCAGAATCACTGCTCCAGTCAAGGAGAAAAGATGCGTTTTAAAAAAAAGGAAAAGTGCAAGTTATGATGCACCTCTACTTTATTTGGCACAACATCCCACCTGATCTTTAAAAGCAATTCCTTCTTTTTTTTGTTTGTTTTTTGTTGTTTTTTCCCCTAGCCAGGAAGATACAAATTTCTTAATTCACAGCACTACATTTATCACTTACTTCTGAGCACTGACGTGGTAGGAGAGCAAGCGAAAATTTCCATCGGGTGGAATGAAGGAGAGTATTCTCTCTGACTCCCAGCGCTTAAAACGCACACATGGATGAAAGCTGACATCATCCAATAACCTAGGGTTCTGAAAGAAAAGAAAGTCACAAGGTTAGTGAAGGCAGTATTACTTAACTTCTTCTTCCTAGTCTTTTATCCATGAAGGGTGGGCCTACCATTCGACGCACTCTGCCCACCTGAAGGTATCCACATTCAGACATGTTAAGCTATTTGATGCTGTTACATCTGTGCAATAGCAGTACTAAATAATCTCCATCCTATTTAAGAAAATTTAGTCATGTCAAATAATTATATTGGTGCATACTCATAAAAAAGGATGGTCTTTTAGGATATCTGCCTAAAGCATCACTGTATCTCAGGAACTTAGTCACAGCACATGCTAACGGTACTTTTAACAAAGAATCTGAAAAGAAAACCTTTAGGCTCAAAGCTGCTGAAGTTCACTTTGAGTTTCAATTGTCAGTTCTTTCTCTTTTTGTTTGGCACATCCAGGTTCTGATCTAGTGGAATCCATCAGCATGAGACCAAGATCCTAGTAGCAGGGCTGGGAAACCCTTTTCAAAATACTTAAGTAAAGACACATCCTTGAGCTTTACCATAAAGGAGAGTGTAAGGTCTGGCATCCCAGTCAGCTTGACACAAGCATCAATAACTCCTTGGATTTCAGCAGTAATTGTGGAACCTGCACAATAAAAGTAAACACGGGAAGTTATGCGAACCTGATCAAAAAATGCCAATGTGGAAAAACTATCAACAGGGAAGAAGGAAATTTATTATCTTTATGAAATGTCATCATTCATTATGTTGCTCACTCAACATTTTTCTTATTCCAAACAACTTCTGGAGAAGATGCATACAAATAAGAACCACTGACACCAGCGATGTCCATTTTAATGGCCAATGACAATAGCTCCCAACTCTAACAAGACTAAAATGCACAAAAACTAAGGAGATAGCACTATGCACAATTTCCACTCACCTTTTATTGTCCCAATATAGAATTGCTTACAAGACCTCAGGAACGAGAACAAATGAAAACCTTGGTACCTCTCTAAAATTTTTGACTGAATAACACCTACAAGTTGGCAACATTTCAGAGTAAGAACAAGAACAGAGCTTCCCACACTTAGATAAGGGAGCTTTGCTTTGAAAACCTAAATCTCTCTTCAGGCACTATCAGGACAAGTTACCCTCGTTTTAGCCAGAAGCAACTTCCATACCTGATTTGTCAATGATTGCATCTATCTCCTCAATCACATCAAAATACGCCTCATTGTTGGTATATTTTACACCAGTACGTCTCCAAGGCACCACTGATAGCTGTCCAGTAGGAAGCTGGTCACCCACATTAGTGCTTCCTGGAAAAAGAAAGGCAATTACAACAACCACAGAAGTTAGACAATGCTCCAGAACAAGTCCTTGACCGCCTATAACTTAATTTTAATTAATCCCTGAGAACCTCTATCTCTTTGTAAGAGAGCAATTACCCTTCCAGACTCACTGTTTGCATTCTACAATTTACATGTCTCTTACATCTAACTCAAAAACATACCACAATAAGGCATGGGGAACTGTAATTAAAAAAAAAAAAAAAAAAGCCACCCCAACAAAAAACCCCCCACCAAACTAACTCATCCAGGAAGTCATGTCATGGCTGTAACTGAAAATGTAATCTGTTTGTTTGGGTTTAAAAAAAAAGTGCAGCTGGTGCTGGAACAAAAGGAACCTCACAGCAAAACGCTAACACAAGACTCTCTAAATACACCTACACTGAGGTTTAGAATAGTACGGGACAACATCAATTTTCTTCACCCTTGTCCTAATTTACTTATGCAGGAATATTGCCACATGGTTTCCCCAGGTTATCTGCTTTTTGTTTCCCTGTACCTGTGATAGTGTTGACAACTGTTCGCAGGATAGTTGGAGGTTTTATCAGTTCCTTAAGAATATTAGACTCTGTTGCCAATGGAAAGCCATTGTCCAGCATCTCCTCCAGCACCTCGTAAACCACCACAACATTGTCCTTGATCATGACCTCTGAACAGACACCAAAATAATCCTGTGCAAAAGAGATAATTACTCAACAATCTCTGAAAGACAGTCTCAGTGATCATTCAGTTCAGTGTCCTCCCACACAGAAATAAATCAACCCTCCTCTTGGAGGAGGTGAAACAACACTGAATCTCCATGTATTAGTACAAGCACATCAGAGAGACTGACCGCTCCAACAGACATGCACAACTCTGAGCGTACCTCTGCCGCTGCCCCAGCAAGCTGGCAGATCACCACATCATCATATGCTCTTACTCCCTTTCTATATAACAAGACTCCCTTTCATAGCTATGATATTTTTTAATTATCACTTGAAAGTGGCTCAATTGCAACCGATTAAGTGGCAATATTAAAAGGAAAATTTAATTCCTGTGGCCACTACCGAATTGCCTGCAATGATGCCCTTCATTAGACGCCTGTACTATATATCCTATCTCAGCTGCCCTCGTCTTTATCTACAATACTCTCAATATTTTAACTGGGCAGCACTGCTGCCTCTCCTCATCCAACCTCTCCTCATCACAGCTTTTCATTTACTTTTGTTATAATGCTTGCAGACATATGGGCAACAATACAATTATTAAATTCAATTCTGTAAATATTTTTTTAGTATTTATTTTGATGTGGAATATAAGGGAAACACAGCTTCAGACATTCTCCATATTCTGACTAAGGCCATGTTTGCTTTATAGGAGGACATTTCTGAAGTCTGTCTAACACATTACCTATGTTTTTTCATTGTGATACCACTTGGGATGTACAAACTGCTTACACATCCTACGATGTATTAGACTAATATCAGAAGTCTGGTATTCTGAAAAGCCTGAATAATAATTCTATCCATATAGCAAAACTCTCTTTCCTCATAATTTAAGAGGTGTGTAAAGCGGAACCTTAGAATGTGAATCATAAAGGATCCACAGACCAGTTTATTCCCCAGCTTGATTCTGCTACTGTTTCTTTCACTCCTACTCCCAAATAATAATTGGCAATATTAAAGTTTGCAGTAAAAATATACCCAAGTCAAATTGTAAATCTGTAACACGATGTAGGTATAGAAACTAAGTGAAGATCTTTCAAGATTCAGCAGATATTATAGGAAGCATTCCTAATAATTCAGCAATTTTAAAAGACCGAACATTTAATTTACTTACGGTTTTATTCTATGGGGACTTCACACATCTTTCCAGAGAGAGAGCAAGCGCAACACACACATAAACCTGAGCTTCTGGTTACTTAGAGCAATTAACAGAGATCAGGCATTCTGCACAAAGCACGACTGTACTTAAACTATGATGCTAGAGAATGCCTAGTCCTGCAATACAAATACCATTTTTCTCACACATATCAGACTTTAACATATGGCCACACCAGTGAAAACACATTCATGCCCTGTCCCCTCACAAAAACCAAGACCTACGCGACTGACAGAGCACATTTTTTTGCCTGAACAGCCAATCCACTCCCTGAACTCAGTGAACATAACTCAGCCTACACTCATGTTCTGATTGGCATTTGGAAGCAAAAGCTCACATGATACTTGCTTGACCAAGCACCCACATTTCCTGTACTCTTGTAGGATGCTGGTCACAAGACATTTCAAATCCACATTAAACAATCCAGATGCTTGCAGGCAGATGACAGACATCTTCACTATTTCCCTGAACTGACCGGCAGTTGTGTCAGCCATAGCAGAGGGAATATGGCTACTCTGGGGCAACTCCTGCGACTCACTTCCTTAGGAAGCAAATAAGCTTCCAAGGAACATCACTAGATGTAAGCACTTTGGTAGGTTGTCACTAATTCACTAAAGCACATGGCTATGGATCGCAAAACCTCCTTCTGAGAACAAGGCCAGCTTGGTTCACAGCTCCCAGAAGAGACAAAGCTGTAAAACAGAAATATAAGTCTTGATTGGTGAAACGTCCTTCCTGCGAGCAGCGGCTTATCTTAAATCCATCGTCATCCTAAGCGGTTCCTTCTGAACCACGCAAGGCCTCAAGACCCACTGTAGATCCTCGCAGGTGCAGGATGAGAATTAAGAGATAGGAAAAAAAAGAGAAAACCCATTGCTGATAACTTGAAGAGCTCCTTTTTCTCCCCTGCGCTTCGTCCTCCTTTCCAACACGGCAGCGACCCAGGGCCCTTCCTCTCTCCCCCCAGCACGCACCCCTCAACCCTCCAGCTGGGGCGGGCGCGGGGCGGCACCACACTCCCCCGAGGCAGCCGTACCTGGAAGGTGTCGACCACGCGGTGCAGGAACTCGATGACGAAGAGAGGCGGCACCTCGCTCTGGATAACGGCCACGAAGAAGATCTTGTGGCGGTAGACGCTGAGGAGGTAGTGGTGCGGCGTAGGGATCACCGGCGGCACGTTCTCCGCCTCCGAGGCCCTCTCCTGCGCCTCGAAAAAGTAGTCGCAGACGGAGCGGCTGACGACGCTCTTCCAGTGCTTCTCCAGGAAGATATCCCCCGAGGCGTTGATCAGGAACAGGCTGTGGATCATGACTGCGCCGAGCGGGACGCGTGACAGGGCCCGTCCAGCAGCCGCCGGAGCTCGGCCTCGGCTGCGCTGAGCTGGGCGGGACCTCACCGGCCCCGACCCCTCGCGCCCGCCCGCTCCCTGCCACAAGCTCCACCCCCCAGCGCGCGGATTGGCGGCGCGAAAAACTCCCCCTACGCCTCTCCGGCCGGCGCTTGGCAGCCAGCGCTCTGATTGGGTGACCCACTAACAACCGCGCGCGATAGGCCGAGAAGAGGGAGGGCGGGCGATGACGCAGCTGCGCTCAGCTCCCATTGGGCCAGCAGTCTGCCCGGAAGTTCGGGACCGAGCCCAGCAATGCCTCACCAGCCGAGGCCCCCGGAAGGGGCGGGCCGCCCGCCCCCGGGCGCGCGCAGCGAGCCCCNAAAGGCGGCGCCCAGAACGTCTCGCGCGGTAACGGCGTAACGGAGCCGGCGGCCTTCGAAAGCGCGTCTGCCCGCGCGGGCAGTGAAGGGCACGCGTGCATCTGGGTGTTCTGGGGTAGACATCTTAGCGCGGTCTGTGAGACGGGTAAGTAACCCAGCTTCTACAGGAAGGAGCGGCTCCTCCAACGTCTGCCGCCGTGTGATTTTGCTGGTTTGTTCACCACAGAGTAATAACACTACTGGAAACACAACCCAGCTAGCGTGAAAATGACAATTGTCATGCAAAACGCATCTAAACCCTACGCCAAGTGGTTCCTCTGCATAACAAGAACAGGTGTTTCACGTAGCGGATCTCTGGACTTCTGAGTCGGGCAGATGCCATTATAAATAACTCTCCAGTTTACTATTCCACTGGGAACAAACACAAATACAAGAACAACAAAAAAGAAGTCCTTTTTACCCCATTAAATAAGCTGTCTCAGCGTACAGTCTTTACTGCAGGGGAAGGAAGGCGACTGCCTGCTGGTCGGGTCTGCGGCACGAGCACCGAAAGGCTCGGGTCCGAGTCTTCACACCCGACTGCGCTTCATGGCAGTGGGCAAACGTCTTAAGCAGTGATACGTCCAAGTTTGGAAGATGAGTAAGCAGAATGGACCAGTTATGTTGGAATGTAAAAACCAGCACCCTTTGGAGTTCATATTGGATCTTATTTTCTATTGATACGTTGTAGCTATTTTTCCCCCAAAATAGGGCAGAGGTCAGTTTATTTACTCTGACATTCCCTTTTAATACTGCTGTATGCATACACCCTTATTTAAAATAATAGACAATTCAACATGCACTAGATCAGCTTTCCACTGTAGCAGGAAATAATGAAGGCGAAGTGACCTATATATTAATTTCTCTTTTATGGTAATGATTTGTATCAAATGCATTTTTTAAACATGAAATAATGTTTTTAAATGTCTAATTCAAGTTACTGTAATGAATTACACATTTGAGAGCATCAAATGGGTAATAGTTTGTCATTTAAGTACAGCACTTCTAAATTTAAAATAATTACTTATGGTTTTAATATCACTTTTAACACGAAGGTAAACATTATTGTATCAGTCTACGAGGCTCTTGGAGACTGTATTAATGGGATTCATATAGGTTTCACAGAGAGAAAGAAGCAGCAGCACATAGTTAAATTGACCGACAACATAAAGTCTTTATACATTTGGCTTTCTGAGAAACTTAAACCTTTCTGTTTTTAACCTGGACCTTAAAATCAACAGTCATGGGATACATCTTTTCAACGCAGGCATCTCTTTTGTCTCATGAAATGCAATTCAGTTTTTACTGTATTATACATTATTTAAAAACTGCGATTTCCCTCTGACTACTTGCACCCATCATCAAAATTGTTACTGTTTTACCCAGTTCATGATGTTGTCGCTTCTGTATTTTTCCTACGGTTACTTCAATTTCTTTAGCCATCGAGAACTGGTGCCACTACAAAAGCAACCATAGGCTAATTAATTATTTCTGTACACCAAAGGAAAAGGTTGTTAAGGGAAAAGGGGGAAATATATTTCTGCTTTAAAATTGGACAGGTTCATTAAAGTATCTGACTGGCACCTGCAAAGAACAATTTGTAGTAAACCACTGTTTACTGGTGCAGAAATGCTGTCCGGCTGGTTCCAAACTGTTAGCACAAGATCATGTTTTCTCCTGATAGTCAGTTTCCACAGTGGCTTGGGAGCTTATGTAAACTGGAAGCTAGAAGAAGAACACGGCAGAAGATACTGCCAGAACAGAATTTCATTTTGCTGGTTAATTTACTGACAGCCTGAAAACTGCTCATTGAAGGGTACTATACTTCGGTTACAGTACACGAACCCCTAGTGAAACCTAAATGCAGTCAAAGAGCAGTGTTACAAAGCGGTGTTGCCAGTCTGGGCACTGTCGTTATGATAAAACAATTCCTTACCATCTGTAGTTTGCCATATGCAGGAATTCTGGTGATTTAACTGTTAGCCTGTGGTGTGAAAATGTAACAGAAAAGTAGAAGAAAACAGGCCATTTTTTTTATTTCTAATAGTCAACAAAACCAATTAATTTTTCAAGGATGCTAATAATAACCTGCCAATTTTGAAACAAAGTAGAGTCTACAGACTGATACTCTGTGTTGAAGAAACACAAATGGGTTTCACTGTTATGTACAGAATCCTCTTAGTCTGGCTTTACTTTCTTATCTGGAAATTACGTTTATATTTCCATTAGCTTTTCTGAATACAGCACCACCTTGCAATTTAAGGTTCTGGAAGTCATGCAGCATAGAGCCACCCAAATTTTGAAGACTCAGGAAGAGGTGGGAGAAGAGATTAATCTGTAGGGAGAATCCAACTCTAACAAGACAAGACCAGATCTCTATAGTCTACATGTCAGAAAGAGAACTGTTTGTACAGTTTCTTGTACAACAGCATTTCAAACTCCATTGCCTTCAAGTAATAAGTAACTCACTGAGAACATTTAACTTTTGCACTGAAAAAACCTATTCTGTTAAAACATCAAGAGTTCCTCTTGCTCAAAAGAGAAATTTCTCACCTCAAGGCACTAAACAAAGCCATTCAAAAACCATCACAAGTTTGCTTTATCAACTCTCTGTCTCCACAACATTTCTTAAGATTTCATTTTTTCTTTTCTAAAAAGGGAAGCTCACATGAAACTTTACACAATAGTTGTCCTTTAAGGCAATGGTGAAAAATGCCTGCTCCGTAATGTGTACACACAACAGGCAAGCTGAGCCAGAGGTTAGAAAAGGTTAAAGAATTGCATGCAGCGCATAGCCATTCAGGATGGATACCAAAACGAGACTCTTTAAATAAAATATAACCTAGGAGAGAATGCTGTAAAATGAGAATTTGCTCTTAGCTCATTTTTGCCAACTTTCAGCACATGCTAGTCCAACGTTGTACCTCTGCAGAGCAGAAGAGAACCACGCTGTCCGGTAAATGAGCCAAGGGCAGACCTGTGTTCTCGGACAGAAAATCCCTTTTGATTTCAGTGACAAACTGCCAGCTCTGTGGAGCCAAGACCAAAGTACCCAGAGAGCTCCTAAGTAATTTCCCTGTAGAACAGTTAATATTTTGGCAGCAAATTTGTCACTCTACAAACTAAAATGTATCAAAGATGTCAGAAAGTTACACAAATTACCTCAGAAAGATGCCTAAGGATAGAGCAGTCTTTAAACACGCGCAGCAGAGAGGTACAGGCCAGGCGCACCGGCTCTCCAAGCTAAACGGCATCGTTATTTCAGAGTTCTGCATCGCTTCTGTACCTTGAAGTCAGAGAAGCCCAGCCACTGTTCCAAGCGCAAGCTTAATTAAGCCCAAGAGGCGGATTTCCTCCCTTACAGGTTATAACCGTCTATCGCCAGAGTACGATCGTCGGCCCGAGCCCTCCTGCCGTTCCCGCCTGGCTGGCGGCGCTCGGAGCCTCGCAGTCTCGGAGCGCGGGGGGCTCCCGCAGCCCGGCGGGACGCTCTCGCGACTCCCGCCCCGGCCCCGCACACTCTGCCCACATGGGGCCGCAGCCCGCCCTCGGCAACCGGCCCCAGGGCGGCGGCCCGCCCGCTCCGGCTGTGCTGGGAGCGGCCCCGCCTCTCGCCGCCGCGGGCCGGGCCCTCCGCAGCCCCCG
>VZSF01004286.1:80150-101638 GCA_013398295.1 Chionis minor
AGGAGCCGGGCTGCACTGCCCGTCTCCGTGGGGGTGAAGAACTGTGTGGGTGCCGGCCGGCTGTAGGGGCTGCGGCCTGCGCCCCGTTTCTCCCGATCCCGCCGGTGCGAGTCCCGCGGCTGAGGCAGCGCGCCCCTCGGGGCGCCGTGTGCGGGGCCGGCCCGGGACAGGGATGGGGACGAGCGGTAGCAGGTGCAGGGGCCGCTTGTCACGCAGGGAGCGGCACGGCGTCGGGACCGTCCCGCCGCCGCCGCCCCGGCCGAGCTGGGTGGTTACGCAACGCCGTACGCAGGGAGCTCGGCTGGGGACGGAGCCGCGTCCGCCGCCGGCCGGGACCCCCGGGAGCGCGGCTGCGCCCCGCCGGGCAGGCGGATCCCGGGGACCGCCTTTCCCTTGACGTCTGTTGTTCGCGGGGTAAAAGAACTCCAAGCGAGCGCCGTATCCGTTCTGGTCTGAACAGCGGTTCTGGCTCTCCGGTTCTGGTTGTACGGAGCTATGCTGTTGAGTCTGATGCCTGTCTGCAAATGTGTTCTGTGTGTTGATAAATTCTTCACTACTTACTAGAAATAATGGGAGAACCATGTTGATAACTAGCTCGTGACTAAAACTTCCCTTGCAGAAAATCATTATTCCTTGTTATAAACAGTTTATAAGCCCTTGTTAGTTAACGTACTTTCGTAGTAGAACTTCATCACAACATGCTGTTATCGCACTTAGAAAAAGTCTTTGTTGAAGACAACCAAAGGCTGTGAAGTCTTGTACACTTCCATCTGCATATTTAATTAGCAGTGTCATAAGCATTCCTTCTTCATTGCGTATGGTCACCTGTTACTTTGTCCTCAAGTGTTTTCAGTGTGCCTCATCTATACTGAAGATTATAATGTTGTATTATTCTTTTCTATGGTTTCTGAAAGTGGAACATTTAATTATAATCTCCAGCTGTGTTTCTTCACTTTTTTTCTTGATGGAACAACTGTCATAGCTTTTCTTAGCAGGAGGGAATCAGACCTATGATTACGCTCCTGGAAGTGCTCTGAAAGTTTCTTGCTGTTTGCTCAAGACTCTTGGCTATTCCTACTGCTTTCTATTGAAGTTTCAGGCAGTGTCTTCCATGTGCAAAAATGAATAGAGTTACTGCTTTTTTAACGTCTTTCTTGTGGTTTTTTTCTCCCCCCCAATATTAATTTAGGATGTGCTCAGCAATGATATAAAACTCGGTATAGAGTTTATACTGACTTATGGATTGAAATAAAGAGGGCACACTTTTTTCTTTAGGTTGTATGGAGTTATTTCAGTGATAAAGCATGCTTTTATTAGTAGTGAAGATAAAACCTTAGGTATTAATTCAGTGTTTCAGAATTGTAATAGTGGATTAAAACTCTGCTACGTGTTTAATGAATTAATGTTGGCTGCTGATTTTTTTAAAATTTTTTTCCCTAACTGTTCTTTGGACACGTCTCTCTTGTTTTCTTCCAGGCCTAATGTTACAGTTCGTCTGATTGTTAGTGTGCAGACCAAAAGTTGAGGTGAGATACACTGAAATCTTTTTACCTTTGTGGAAAAACTTTCTCTGAAGTTCTTATGGGATTTATTGGAAAGGATGAGGAAATTTCTAATTGTTTTGCTTTCGTCTTTTCAGTGTGAGAACAAATAATGTTTGAGAAAGGAGGAGTAATTCAGAACAGAAAACGTGTATGCTATGGTTAGCTGGTTCCCATCATTCGAGAATCTGTTTTCTCATCGTGTGAAACTTGTTCAGCATCGGGATAAAGGATAACGACTCTATGGATATACAGAATTCTTCACCATGGTAAAACTCGCAAACCCGCTTTATACAGAGTGGATTTTGGAGGCAATCAAAAAGGTAAAGAAGCAAAAACAGCGTCCTTCAGAGGAGAGGATATGCAATGCAGTGTCGTCTTCACACGGTTTGGACCGCAAAACTGTTCTGGAACAGTTAGAGTTGAGTGTTAAAGATGGAACTATTTTAAAAGTCTCCAACAAGGGTCTCAACTCCTACAAGGATCCTGATAATCCTGGGAGAATAGCACTTCCGAAGCCTCGGAACCATGGCAAGTTGGATGGTAAACCAAATGTGGACTGGAATAAACTTATCAAACGGGCAATTGAGGGCTTGGCTGAGTCTAGTGGCTCATCCTTGAAGAACATCGAGCGCTTTCTGAAAGGTCAGAAAGATGTGTCTGCATTATTTGGAGGTAGTGCTGCCTCCATTTTTCACCAGCAATTACGATTAGCTGTCAAACGCGCTGTTGGCCATGGTAGGCTCCTTAAAGATGGACCTCTGTACCAGCTCAACACTAAAGCAACCACTAATGCTGATGGGAAGGAGAGTTTTGAGTCTCTTTCCTGTCTCCCTCCAGTGTGTCTCCTTCCCCATGAAAAGGATAAGGTAAGACCCAGTTTGCACGGGCATTTTCTTGTGATTGATGAAATAAGTCAATACAGAGTTGCAGCTTGAGGTCAATGATTTGTTTAACTGGCATCTTGTAAGTTAGAAATGACTAATGTGCGTTTAGGATCCTGTTGTGTCCAAATTTTGAAAAGTGATCAGAGGAAGCGTAATAGATCGTAATTTGTACTTTGGACCTGAAAACTGCAAACAAATTACTGTGGGGAATTTACCTCTTAACGCTTCTGTACAGCGGAATTCAATGTATAATAACAGGCTTACTTCAGTTACGCTAGCAAAGCATAGCAAGTAAGCCTCCTCGCTTTAAGGTGAGGTGGATTTGCAAAGCAAACTTGAGATCATCTCTTTATTTTCACATTTTTATTTGACTGCCAGTTCAACTTCTTATTTGAATACAGATAACATAGTGAGATGCTGATTAGCAAGTGCTACTTAATGCTGTTGCAGAAGCTTTCTTTGTTCACAATGAAGAAATCACTTTCTGTCCCAGAACAGCTTTGTTGTGAAATAGGAAGAACAGGTATACAGAATATAGCAGTTGAAAAGAAGAGTGAAATCAGGATGTAGAGAGCATGTAAATGCTGGAATGAACACTCATGAGCTTCTGTTCCTTTTTATGTGCTGCCCCTCGCCCTTCTTAAGTATAGTTAATTGTACAAACTGAAGTATTTTTCTATTGTTTCTTCCTCTTTTTATGCTTTTTTCCCTCCTCCTTTCTTCCATCCTTCTGTGTGCCTAAGGTCTCTGACCCTCTACTCCAACCTCAAGATGTAGTTGTTGGAGTGAAATTCATACCCAGTCAGTATCTTTGCTTCCACAATAGCACAAGAACAGTAAAGTAAAACGGAAGTCTGTCTTTGTTTATTGATGACCAATGTGCCAGTAATTCATATCTTTACGCTACTAGTCTCCAGGACTTACAGAGTATAAAAATTATTTTTTCTGTCTGTTCAGGGATGAGTTCTTTTAGTGCGTGCTGATCATGTTTTTTCATTTCAACTTCACTCTGATGAGAGGGCTGCTTTATGATCTACTAGGGTTTGAAGACTTCAAACTGCTGTAGGAGTTGTCTTCCTTAAAAAACAAAACAAAAACCAAAAAACACCACCAACAACAAAAAAACCCAAGCCCAAAACAACCTGTGCTGATTTATCACTACTAAAGTTTCTCTGAAGTTCTAATTTAACTGTTGGAGCTCTACTGCAGACACAGTACTTAGCTAGTCAGAGTGTTGTGTTGTGGGCTGGTGGAACATAGGAAGTAAGTATTACTATGCTGAAAATTCCAGTAGCTTCCTCTATCCTTTTTTCAAGTGTTCTGTCTACAAATATTTCCTATGTACTTCTCCAACTGTATCTGTAATGAAATCAGTATAGCTGTAAAATGATGTGAAAACTGGATGTAAACAAGCCTGGTACATAAGGCAGCTGGATTGAGAGTGGTAGTAACACTGGAAAATATTAGCTGCGCTTATTATTATTGACACAGTGTGTTTTACAGCCTATTCAGTCTTGTAATGTGCCAAAACTTGGGACCAGCTTGATATTCTTTCAGATGAAGCATGTGGTTTTCTTGAAATGAGATATATCAGAGTGGTGAATGATAGTATGGGCTACTATAAATACTGAATTAGGTCTGGGGTTTGTTTTTTGTGCCCTGCAAAAATATGTGTATCAAGTTCTCGTGTGTGCATAAATATAAATGCATGCACACGTACACGTATGTGCATTTTGGGCTGTTAGATGCGCTCCCTAATTCCTTTCCATGTGTTCAAGTCTGAGCTTAAACACTAAAAGGATTGTTAACAACATCAGAATGCGTGGTAGCTGTAGCAGAAATGTTGCAAGTGATTTCTTCAATAAATTTTTCTGATTTTTTTTTTTGTTTTAATCATTAAAACCTAGTCCTAGACATTAGTCCTAGGTTTCTGCTCCTCATGTACCATGTCTTTGTTGTGTAACCCATGCTGAGCTTCATACTAGTTTCTTAAGTCATTTTGAAGGTATGATATGAAAACATTTATGTAGATTCTATGTAGATTAGCAGCCTTCCAGTACCTAAAGGGGCTACAGGAAAGCCGGGGAGGGACTCTTCATCAGGGAGTGGAGCGATAGGATGAGGGGTGATAGTTTTAAACTGAAAGTGGTCAGATTTAGATTAGATACCAGCAAGAAATTCTTTACTTTGAGGTTGGTGAGACACTGGCCCAGGTTGCCCAGATAAGCTGTGGCTGCCCCGTCCCTGGAGGTTTTCAAAGGCCAGGTTGGACAGGGCTTGGAGCAACCTGGTCTAGTGGGAGGTGTCCCTGCCCAGGGCAGGGGTTTGGAACTAGACGGTCTTTAAAGTCCCTTCCACCTCTAACCATTCCTTGATTCTTCCAGCATTAAAGGCAAGTCAATTGGAGCTAAAAGATCAGTTTCTACTCAATAAGATTTTTAAGACAGTTTGCTTTTTGGGGTTTGCCTTTTTTTTTTTTTTTAAATGCAGACACTGTGATAATCTTCCTTCACTCTACTGTTTTGTATTAA
This sequence comes from Chionis minor, assembly GCA_013398295.1. Lineage (NCBI taxonomy): Eukaryota > Metazoa > Chordata > Aves > Charadriiformes > Chionidae > Chionis > Chionis minor. The sequence continues at coordinate 85,110 of VZSF01004286.1, forward strand.
ATCTCAACCAGTTGTGCAGGTGGAAAAGGCTTACTATGCTGTAGGAATTTTCTTGACCTATTGGGTGCTTAAGAGTGGTGAGGGATTTTTGGATTTTTTTGTGGTTTGCTTTTTCCTTTTCTTCTCTAATGGAATTATTCAGTACAGATTCTTCGGGAGTATTGTGGCAGTGTTTCTCTTGATTCATAGAAAAGCCTTGGCAACAACATGAAGAAAAGTTAAACTTCCCAAACCTGAGAAATCCTAATGACTTGTCTCTTGTTCGCTGTTGTTAATCTTTTGTCCTTGCACTGTTTGGTCTTTAGCATCCATTCAAGAACTCTCTATATATCATGTGATCCAAATTTATTAGGTGTAATATTTCTTCCTTTCATTTGTTCAAATGTAGCTTCTGCTCAGCTGCAAGTGCTTACCTGTCTGTCTGATAGTGTTGTCACTTTGTTTAGATGCCTAGAAGTGAACATTCAATTCTGGATATTTTCCTGTGTATTATAAAACTGAGTACCTTGCAGGAGCTCTGTGGAAGTTGAGGCTTAAATTTTTTGAACAAAATAAACATTAAGCAGCACTACAGAAGTTTTTCTTAGTAAGTATTGTTTCCTTTTTTTCAGATCTTATTTTTTATCTCGATGTTCTGTGAGTACTACATTCTAGCATTCAAGGGCAAAAAAAATACCCAAGTTATCATGGTTAACCAGGTAGCAATGACATACTGCTGACATTATGGTTTTGAAATCACTGGCCTAAAAACACTGCTTGAATGAAAACAAGCAAACAGGGGAAAAAAAACTTGCTGATGGGCAGAGCCCAGTGCTGAAGTTTGCTTATCTGTTAGTGACAATAGTTGACAAAAGAAGAGTTGTCTTTAATTTCAGTTTTAAGTGAAGTGTGCCTTCAGTCATGTGTAGGCTTTAGGGAAGTGGCCTTTTCTTTCTTTTCAGTTTCCTGTAGTTTAGAAACTAAAATGGGAATTGCAGTTAAGAGTTATTTTTGCATTTCCTTGTCATGTTTTGGACTGAACGCTGGACTTGACATAGGTGTTGGTTCTGTGACAGGTGACAAACTGGTAAGGTTCACAATACCTCCCCTGTTGTGGAAAGAAAGAAGGCAGGGGTGGTAGCAAATTATTGCAGTACTTAAAGGGAGTTCATATGAAATTGTAAGGAAAGAGAAGACTTGGGTAAGTGTCAGGCAAGCACTATCCCTTCAACGTAGCTGGAAGTAAGTGTAGATGTCGTGCCTCCCACATTGGGTCAGCCAAAGAGGTGATAAGCGTGGAGCAAAGAACGTTTGGTGCTGAGTCCACCATCCATCAGTGACATCTGTAGGGAATGAGCAATACGGTGCAAGCTAGACTCTAAAATAAGTAATCCCACTGTCACAGTGCAGTTTCTACACTAAAGCCCTGATTAAATATGCATGAAAGATTTCTTTAAAGTATAACTGTCACTTCTGTTTCATGTGTAATTAGTATATTGCAGACTGAAACAGGAATTTTACTTCTTAAAGTATTTTTTTTTCTTGAGGAAAAATTGCTGTATAGCTAGTATTGGTTCAGAGGAACACTTTTGTCTCTTGAAACTTCCTACTAATTATTATTTTAAAGAATGGGTTTTTTTGAGGTGGGAGAAGAATTCTTTGGTACTGCTTTGGAAACCGTAACTTGTCTTTAAATGAATGCCATGTATCTTTAGATAGCTGAGGGCAGACTTCTTTTGTCATCTTTATAAAAGCTATACAGAATAAACAATGATACTGTTCTAACATATACTGGCTATTGAGATGTCTTTGGGAATAGAAAGGCTTGACACAAATATACAGAAAAAACTTGGAGAGTATCTTGATGAAATTTTCTGGGATATTTCACCACCACTTGATTGGGTCTTTAGTTTTGGGTTTTGGGGGTTGTTTTGCTTGTGATCGGGCAGGTGCTGTAGACATGATTCAGAAAGTTAATTTTATTCATACTGACATCTTGCATCTCTGCCAGAGGTTACCACAGCCATTGCAAAGATAAAGCATGTGATGTTTATGGCCCAGTTTATTACTATTAAATTAAATTGTTGGGTTAAGTTAATATTCTGGGTTGTGAAATGCAGCTGCTGCTGGAAGGAGAGACTCCAATGAAGGGACAGAGAGGGCAGCACAGGGTGATAGCCTCTTTAATCATCTCTGTTGCGAACTGGTGCATCATCAGAACGCTTTTGTTGCATGCTGTTGAGTTGGCTGTGCAACCTGCCAACTTTGTGTACCTTTGCTTTATCTATACCACTAATACCTTTATTTCTTTGCCTACTTTTTGGCACGAAAGGTGGGTTGCATTCATCACACAAGAAAAACTGATTTCTCTCTCTTATAGGCACTTAGTTTGATATACCCCATTTGTGCATTTCAAGCCTGAAAAGTAATGAGTATCTGATGCTTTTGTATGGCTATCAAATGCATATTATATATTTAATTGTGAGAAATTTCTTATGCAGTGAGCTGCATCTTTAGAATACTCAGGGAAAGGATTGCAGATTGCAATACTTTAAGTATCTTTTTTGGTCAGAAATTTTGAAATAGATAACTTTGTGCTTCCCTCTGCCTGTCCCCCCTTGTCCCCTCCCCCTTGTTTTGTTGAAATAGAAGAGCTCACCGAAACTATGTTAGTCTGGAAAGCCCTGGGTTGTCTTCCTGAACAGTTCTCATTGGTACAGTAGCCTTTATTTGTAGGGTGATGGCACCTAGTAGTTCAAGTCATTTTGTGTTGGCACTGTACAAAAACACAACTGAAAAAATCTTGTTTTAGAAAGTTGACATCTAGTGTGAAATAGGACAATACTCATGAGAAGGAGAGCGCAGGACAGTATTATCTATGTAACAAATACAGGTCATGGTATATTAGCTATGTGCTGAAAATTTTAATTGTGTCTTTTGGTCATTACAAAACAAATGCACGCATGGTTTTGAGATGACCAAATGGCAGTACTTATTGCAGAGTAGATCTTCTTTTGGAATCATTTAGCATGATTTTAAAATTGTGTAGTATGATGGTCAAGCTAGAAGGAGGAACCCAGCCACAGCTTGAATACGCTTTAGGCAAAAAACAAGATGTGGGAGATCGGAATGTAGTACTTTTATAAATAAGTCCAGGTAAACTGTGTTACTTTATTAATGCAGCAGTTTTTGATAAATGCTGAAGCTGTTATCCTCAGAATGCTGAAGCATATTGTTTCACTACCCTGCATGTTCTGTTCATCGACCATCAATAAAAATAGTAATAGCGTAGGTAACAAATAGGAACTAAATTTATCATCTGTGTGGTCTATACATTAATTTTTTGCAGTATGACTACAATTAAACAAGTGCAGTTTAATAGTTAATATAGTATTACTACAATGCAAGAATTATTGCACTACTACAAGACTACTGCAATACAGTAATATTTAGTACTATTTAAAGTGCTGTTTCCTGGTACATTGTTGTGAAGAGCTAAGCTATAGTAAGATGCAGGTCTTAAGGCTGGCAGCTCTACATAAAGACAGCTTGCACACTTGCTACAGAACACAGGTTAAAAGGCTGTAAGACTTTTTGTAAAATTGTTGTTATTAAAAAAATAAATATGTTAACACATCTACTAAGTGAAGGAGACATTGAAATAATTGATGTATGTATTGGATATTTCCAGAGCATTTGAAATTTGATCTGAGGACAATGGTAGAACTGTTTCTTCCACAATTAAAGGGAAAACACAGATGGTATAAATTGATCTCCATTTGCACTCTCCTTGAAACTGTCTTTTATTTCACTGGATATGGCTGTAGCAACCTTTAAGTAAATATCTTAATGTTGTCCTGCAGTACACATGAGAGTATAAACCCAAAATTCTGAAAATGCTTCCTGAAAAAAAACAAGGGAAACTTTTGTGGATGAAAAATGGGAGGAATTCCCTGTGCTGCTCTCTCATATGTATTCCTTACGGCATGTCTGTTCCCTAGTTTTGTGTTGCTGTTTATATCGGTCGGTACTTATCAGTCACTTTAACTGTGGGTTATCATACATGCAGCATCCTTTAGGCCTTCCCTCTTGGAAATAGTAGTTCTAGATCCCAGTGTGCACTTCTGTTTATCACATGAAGCCAATCTTCTTGTATCTTTCAGAAAGTTCATATGCTTTGAAGGCATCCTCATTGTTTTGAAGGCCTCTAAGCATACAATAGCTATTGCTATATTGTGCCTGTTTTAGGTTAATAGCTGTTAATTCCATGTCTTAAAGCGAAGGACTGTCCCATTACTGGTAAGGAAGTTATTTGTGGATTGGTTTGTTTTGGGTGGAGTACACAAATGATCTGCAACCAGAGCATTGTAATTACTTTTTGAGAGCTCACCCTTGCTCTCCGAGGGTGCTCTTCAAGCTTTGTCTCCCAGCTGGAAAAGGATTAGGATTCACTCTCTTCCAGCTGGTTCTGTGGAAGAGGAGGCTGTAGTTCTGTCTTAAAAAAAAAAAAAAAAAAAAAAAAAAAAAAAAAAAAAAAACCAAAAAAAACCCCCACAAAAAAAAACCCAAAAAAAAATAAAAAAAAAAAAAAAAAAAAATAAATTAAAAAAATCATGGTTGATAACAGATGGTCTCCATCTGTACTCTGTGTAACTCTGGAAACTCAAGTGCTAAAAAATTACTTTGAACTTGATTCGCTCAATTAGTGAACAGGTGAAGTAGCTCTTAGTACTAGAGCAAACATAAGCATGTCAGAAATGTTACTGTCATGGACAGCTATGAATGGATGCTATGAGACGGTGCGTTTAGGGTGAAATGGTGCAGAATGATACTAAGAGGAGCTCTGGCAGCATTTGGAGTAATGGTAACTTAAAGGCAAAGTTTGTGACTGTGGGAAGACATCAGATGTGATGAGTACCTGTGTCGGTGGGGTACTACTGTGGAGGAAGTGTTTTTAATGGCATTCTCTGATCCAATTTCAGCAGAATCTGAGTATAGGGTAGCTGGTGAAAAAGCAGGAGGCTAGTCCAGTATGTTGGCTGTGTCCCTGTTGTTAGTCCTTTCTGTCCTGGAGATTGTTGACAGATATGGAATGACGAATCTCTAAAGTTCATTAATAAAGGAACCTTATTTACTACAAAGCTTTAAAGTGTAGTCAGACAGGGAGGAGGGTGGATGATGGAGGACATTGCTAAATAAACAACTGCCTGGTTCCAGTGCTAGCTTTGTTATGTAGCAAGGGAAGAAAGAGCAGAGAGAATGAGGGCAGATAATTCTGTCCCTGGCCTTCCCATCGTTGCCCAGCAATTTTATTTTAAGTCATAGTGGTAGTGGGAAAAACGTTTTAAAAGGTATAAATATTAAATGAAGTAATGTCATTTTAGTTGAAAGATAAGTTCCATATTCTTAAAATAAGTACAAATATACAATCAACAGAAAATCTGGTAAACAAATCCGATGAGTGAGTCTGCTGAGTCCTTTGACCTCTTGTCCTCTGTGGAGTAGGTGGGTAGATATGTTTTATAACTACTTGCCTTGTCAAAGGGTTTCAAACTGAATTTATCCTAATGAGTTAAGTCACGTTAGTCTTCCACCTATTTCGGTTTTCTCTTTATTTGTTGTGTACACCTGACCTAATTTTTCTGTCCTCAGCAATGTTTTCTGACTATGTGAACACCTTTCCTTGAAGCAGCTACTAAAACTGCTTCAGGCATTGGGTGAGAAATGTAGCTTGTTGCTTGTTTCATTGTCCAAGAATCTGGCAGTCTTTCCAGTGTTACTTCTGTTGTAAATCTAGACTTCCAGTGAGACTGAAAAGAAAGGAGGGTGAAGGGTGTCCAAAACGAATGACCCTTGCATAGCAAACAGAATCCTATTGATAATATATTTGCTTGTTTTGAGTTACTTTTGCAGGCCATTTAATCAGTCTGTGGACCCATGCATGAGCAGTGAATTCTGGGTTGAAAATACTGAATCTTCCAATCATGTTTCTATGAAGACCTGTGAATTACTAATACTTTTCATTATCAATGCCTCTATCAGTTCACTGTATTTCTGAAAATTAGATAGAACAAAGTATGGCTATTGGTACACAGCTAAATACCTGCACAGGTGTTATTAAAAATATGAGAATGGAGCTCTTCTTTTCTGGAATCCTTGCTTTTAAATCTTTATCAGCAAGTTGAGTCACCTTTCTGTCTCCGTTTATCATGTGTAAAATGGAAATTATGTCAAAACTAAAGGTGTTCTGAATTGTAAAGGAAATCACCATTTTTATGCATTTCTCTGCATTTCTCTTAAATTATCCCATCTAATCTTAGAAGTCCACAAAACTGGTGATGGGTGCAGCTTTTAGATGTGTGTATATGTAGGGATGACTTAATTTAAATTTTTTCGACAACATACAGCCTCTCCCAGGTGTTAGGTTTCTCCTCAGTCTTTGAGACTCAATTTGGAATATTTAGTAAGGAGGTGTTTTGAGTGGAGTACTGGATCTCTGAACTTGTCTGGACTCGTAGTGAATTCCTTGAAGGTGTGTGTGGAAGGAAAGTAATTCTGCTGCTCAATGTTACAGTGACTAAGCTTCAGAAGCTGCTAATCATAAAGATGCAGGCAAAATCTTTAGTGTGATCTCAGAGAAAAGCAGATGCACTTGCTTTGTGCTGCTACCGTTTTTTTTTTTTAATATGCATCCATAAAAATACAGTGACTGACTGCCTTACTTCAGCACGGACTTCACCTGGCTTTGCAAATTCAGGGTACCTTTGTATGGCCAGTGTCTCAGGAGCAGACCCGTTTGGAAAAGGTTTTATCTGTGCCTGTTTGGGTTTTTGCCGCACTTACTGTAAAAGGCTGCTCATGTGGGAATGATCTATGCTAGTGCAGACTGCGTGGCGTGCAGGGAAGGAGAATAGCACTGAGTGAGGACTGTGGGTCAAGAGCATGGGACTTTGTTATATCTTACTGTTGAGTGTTGTATTGAGCAGTGGATTTTGATAGTGAAGAATTATATGCAGAGTGTTTATTTTCTTTCTTTCTCCAATCTCATGTTCAAGGTAGTAGAGCTTCAAAAACGAGTAGGATTTGGTCCCGTAGTTGTGCTTGTGTGGTTATCCTGAGTAAACTACAGATAGTAGTTATATCAGATAGTTTCGGGGTTTTTTTTTAATGTGCACTAAATTCTCATTCACTGTTCCTTTTGTGCCTTCTCTGTTACTATGTTTATGTGGGCCCCTGCATTGCATTAGATATTTTTGTTCATATTTGTTTTCTAACTGAAGTATTTTCCCTTCTTTAAGGGATGCAGCTTAATCTTGGAGTAAAGTGGCGTACAGTATCTTAAGATGGAATAATTACCAATATGCAGAGAAATTACTTCGGTATTTACAAAAGTCTCTTCCCCAAAGTAACTTGTTATTTTTAGAAATCAAAGTCAATACTGAAGTTCCTTATTTTTTGTGAAAATGAAAGTATCATGAATGCAAACTGTTTCCAATGAGAGGAGTTAAGATTCTAGTTTGCTGTTGATTTGAGGGGTGTGTTCTGCTTTTGCAGCTGTGGAATTCTATGACTTCTTAGAAATATTACTTAATCTAAAACTGAGTGATGTAATCATGTGTTGCTTCTAAGACAGGGTTCTTTGCTTTTTTGAAAATTAGGAAGCTGGGATGAAGTGTAGGAGACAGCTTACAGGATATAGCTTTATGTAAAGAAGGCTTCAGTAACTTAAACTGCCGGGTTACTGAATCAGTGTCAGATGAGGGGAGTTTCTTTATACAGCAAATAAAGAAATTTGAGCCTCCCTTCCCCCCGCCTCCCCTCATCCAGTTTGCAGGCAGGAAGTCTTGGCATGTGATTCTGATTGTGACGTATAAATCTTGAATTGTTTTAATCCTCTGATTAGAGGACTTGTTAGCTCTGGGAAGGTTATTTAACGATTGACTGTCTAAATATTTCCAGTTGACACTCTGTAAAAGTTCTTATCATGTGAAGCCTAATATTAGGACAGTTTCTTCAGCTTGAATGTCAGCCCCAAATAGTATCCACATTGCTTTTTTTCATAGGTTTTCAGATGTCATAAGCATGGCATAGAATTCAGCCTGTATATACTGCACTAATATCTAAGCTATTAACCTTCACGCTTTACTTTAGTAGCAGCATTTCAGATATTCTCTCCATTTTAATAGTCCTTCCTCAAACAGCAGCACTTATTTTGAATGTCCTTTGATTTTTCTTTTTAAAAGGCCCTTTTATGTTTCTCTGAGGAAGAGGTATGTGTTTCATGCTTATAATTTCTTCTGTATACTTTTTTATCTTTTTTCCATTACACTTGTTTTAATGTAGCCTCAGGTTTTAGGCCATTATTCTGCCATATAAATATGCTTCTTTATTTCAGGTGAAACTCAGCTAAGTGAATCGGAGACAAAATGTCCATTGACACAGGCAAACATACATGCATGTGTTATTGTAATAGTTTTTCATGTGTCTATTGAAATATATTTAGCATTGTTTTCTTGAGCACAGAGTATTTTCATAGAATCATAGAATGGTTAGAGTTGGAAGGGACCTTAAAGATCATCAAGTTCCAATCCCTCTGCCATGGGCAGGGACACCTCTCACTAGAGCAGGTTGCTCAAAGCCCCATCCAGCCTGGCCTTAGACACTTCCAGGGATGGGGCATCCACAACTTCCCTGGGCAACCTGTTCCAGTGCCTCACCACCCTCACAGTAAAGAACTTATTCCTAATATCTAATCTAAATCTCCCCTCTTCCAATTTAAAACCATTACCCCTTGTCCTATCACTAGATTTCCTGACAAAGAGTCCCTCTCCAGCTCTCCTGTAGGCTCCCTTCAGATACTGAAAGGCTGCTATCACGTGTCCCCGGAGCCTTCTCCAGGCTGAACAGCCCCAGCTCTCTCAGTCTGTCCTCATAGGAGAGGTGCTCCATCCCTCTAATCATCTTAGTGGCCCTTTGCTGGACCTGTTCCAACAGTTCCATGTCCTTTCTATGTTGAGGACTCCAGAGCTGGACACAGTACTCCAGGTGGGGTCTCACAAGCGCAGAGTAGAGGGGGAGAATCACCTCCCGTGCCCTGCTGGCCACGCTTCTTTTGATGCAACCCAGGATACGGTTGGCTTTCTGGGCTGCCAGCGCGCACTGCCGGCTCATGTTGAGCTTCTCATCCATGAGCACTCCCAAGTCCTTCTCCTCAGGGCTGCTCTCCAGCCATTCTCTGCCCAGCCTGTATTTATGCCTGGGATTGCCACGTCCCAGGTGTAGGACTCTGCACTTGGCTTGGTTGAACTTCATGCCATTTGCATTAGCCCACCTCTCAAGCCTGTCCAGGTCCCTCTGGATGGCATCCCTTCCCTCCAGTGTGTCAACCGCGCCACCGAGCTTGGTGTCATCGGCAAACTTGCTGAGGGTGCACTCGATCCCACTGTCCATGTCTCCAACAAAGATGTTAAATAGCACTGGTCCCAGTACTGACCCTTGCGGGACACCACTCGTCACTGGCCGCCACGTGGACATTGACCCATTAACCACAACCCTTTGAGTGTGGCCATCCAGCCAGTTCCTTATCCACCGAGTGGTCCATTCATCGAACCCATGACTCTCCATTGTGGAGACTAGGATGTCATGTGGGACAGTGTCAAATGCTTTGCTTAAGTCCAGGTAGATGACGTCCGTTGCTCTGCCTTTGTCCACCAAGTTCGTGGCAGTATCGTAGAAGGCCATCAGGTTTGTCAGGCAGGATTTGCCCTTGGTGAAGCCATGTTGGCTGTCTCCAATCACCTCCTTATTTTCCATGTGCCTTAGCAGAGATTCCAGGAGGATCTGCTCCATGATCTTGCCAGGCACAGAGGTGAGACTGACTGGCCTATAGTTTTTTTCCTTTCTTGAATATCGGGGTTATGTTCCCCTTTTTCCAATCCACAGGAATTTCACCAGACTGCCACGATTTCTCAAATATGATGGAAAGATTTTAAGGATTTTCTGTTTTTACTCTCACTTGCTTCATATTTTTACTTCACCATACCGTCTGGAGAGATTAAGAATTGTGATTTGGTAACTCAGAAGAAGCAGGATGAGTTGTTTACTAGCTTAAAAAAGCTGAGCCCACTGCTGCCACAAGTTGATATTACTGAATAGTATTTCCCAAATGATGCTGTTTTCCCTATATAGAACGACAACAAAATATTTGTAAAATTACTTTGGTAACATAAAATTAATTAATTCTGATTTTATTGAAACGTGGAGCTGAAGCGATTTTCTTTCCCAACCACTAATCCAGAAGGCATGGAATCCAGACTTTGTGATGCCCTGCTCACTGAAACATGTTTCCTCATGTTTTAAATCATTTTCTTCACGTGGTGTAGGTTGTACTTCCCCTCTGGCTTTTCTGGTTCATCTACTCTTTCCAGTAGCTTCAGCATTTGAGGCAGACCTTTGCAACAGCATGGGCTATTTGAAGTGAAGAGTAATGCTTTGTCACTTGTTTAAAAGCAGACACATAAAAAACATTATCTAGCATGAATTCTCAGAAGCCATCTATCAGTACTCCTGGATGATAACTTCCTAGCTAAGTAACAAATGTTCTGTAGTGGAGATGGTTTTGCAAATACTAGTTGTGGTACGTTCTCTCTCTCTGGAGGGCTCACATTCAGGATGTCTTTAAGAGCAAAGAAAAAAGAAATTGGTGTAAGTGTATGTGTCTCTCTTACACTAGCTTTAATTTTACACCTACTCAATTCCACCACAACGACTACTGCAAGTAGATGTGTGTTGATGAGGCAAAGACAGTCCTTGTATCTACTGAACCTCTGATGGTATTAAAACGTCTGCAGAAAGTGAATTGCATTCAGGTTACTGATGGTGCCACTGTGACAGTGTAGGCTACAGGGCTGGTTGTGAGTTTTGAGGAGTTTCCTACCTCACTTTTCCTAAATTAAGAAGACTACAAAGAAGGTGGGTTGGCCGAAACTGAGGTTTTAAAATTTTTCCCCCCCTCCTCTTTTTCCATAGGCACTTCTCCATAGTCACCTTTAGGAGGGGGTACAGTCCGTGAATCTGTAGAGCAGTTTGGTTTCTAGACGTCCTTTGTATAGTAACAATGTGTGCTGGGAAGCTGGCAGGCTGTAAGACACTGTCAGTCCAATTTGTTCTGGCTCCTTTCCTCGCTGAAACTGGTGACATCACACAGATAGATGTGCTTGCGAGAAAAACAGCAGAAGGAGTTGAATGTCTGCCAAAAAATTTGCAGTATGAAACTGAGTTGGCTGCATCCAGTCTTGTTTTCACGAATCTTTCATTGTGTGCTTGCGTTTTTCACTTGCCAGGATGTTCTTTGCTGAACAAACACAGCAGCAGTGAAATCTCTCCATACTTAGCATAACTCAGTCTCGCACAGAAGCTTTGTTGGAGTAGCCTGATCTCCATGTTCAAAGTTACTCAATTTAATAAATTATTCTAAACCATTTTGAATGCTAATAGAATCTTACTCTTTATTTCCCCCCAAACTGTAGCTGGTTTGTCTTTTAAATGTGGTTAAGTGTTTGCAGTTGGTCGGAGGTGGTAAATACAGGAAATATCGAAGCTGGAAAGTATAGTCTTTGATCTGGTTCTTCCAAAGCTAGACAGTGTTTACATGTGGGCATCCAAATTTGAAGGACTATGGGGATGAACAGGGTGTGCACAAATACTGGCTAGAAGAGATAAGAAAGACTATCTTAGACTGTTGACTGTAGAGAAGTTCTATAAAATTCTCTTTGATTAAATAAATTGTTCATGAACTTCCTGCAGAGGATACATGAAATAGTTTACTTCTTCCCTGAAAAGTTGCATGAATGTTCCAGCTTTGCTTTCACAAGTGGTATAGGATAGCCACTGTTAGATGAGGCCAGCTGTGTTCGGGGAAATTTTTTTTTCAGTGAAATGGTATATACGTTCTGCTCCTGCTGTTTGCAGAAAAGGATTTATATTCTAGGAAAAAAAATAATTGCTAGACAGTTAATGAAATTCCCTGCTAAGCTTTGCTAGTCAATAACATATAGAAAAATAAGAGCTAGGGAGAACCATAACAAATATAATTGTTCATCCCTTCTAATGTTCCACAAGGAATATGCAGCTCTTATGGTCATATAAGCATTTTGTAACTACCTCAGTCACATAGCCGGAAAGTGTATGTAATCATATGAAGCTGTCATTGAATCTGAAACAATTCAGATGTGAACTGCTAGTATAATAAATTCCCCATGGCTTGTACACAAGTCTGTAGGGGCTGTAGTAGTTCTGCTTTTTTAAATGCAAGAACAAAGCCTATTACACTACAACTAGTGAAACAGAGCCGTAGGAGACTTCTTGATACAACGTTTTATGGCAGTCATGGTAATATCATTAAAGTTTAGGTACTTCATTACTTGAATGACCTTTATTTGTAAGTCATCTTTTCCTACAAATTAGGTTTCTTCTGCTAGTGTCATATACTTTGTTGTAGCTATGTGAGGATTTTGGAAGTGAAGTTGGATAGAAGTATGTGCAAGGTGAATAGAAGCACAGTTAGGTGTAGTGTAATGGTATTAAGTGACTTGCAAATACAAATGCAGTGCGGACATGAGTAAAAGAAAAGCAGGCAAGTGAAAGTGCCTGAACTAGGAAAGTAACATTGAGGCTTTTTCTTGCTGAAGCGGGATGGCAGTCTGATGGAATATATCAGCCACAAGCTTGGTTGTACGTGGTTTTTAGTGCTCCCTGTTCTTTAGTGCAATGTTGTTGTTACATTATTATCAAATTCTGAAACATTTCAGTAAAATGATCAGCTGTCCTGGATTGCACAATTACTTCAAGTTTTCCTTTCAGGTCAAACAGACAAAAGAAAAATAATTCTTCCCTTACTTGCACCAGTTAACATCCAGTAGTAGTGCATACACAGAGCTGAATGAAAGTAACTGAAATGACAAGGAAAACATTGGAGTTGTTCAGTTTCAGTGTAACTGCAGTGCTGAAATTGAACTCTAATACCAGAATTTGAGAAAGGGGAATGTTGTTTCCTTTTTACAGACAAGTAAATGAAAGCAAAGAGAAGTGGAGATTATTGTTGTCATTGTTGATAAGGTGGAGATGTCATTGCTGGCCAGAAAAAAGAGCGAGGACGCTTGGGGTGCAGCTGCCTAGAGTAAGCTCTTGCTCCAAAGGAAAATACAATTCCTTGGTTAGTAGATTATGTAATTCATGCTCCGATTGATTTTTCTCAGGGACAGAGGTCTCTCAGATTGCTGTGTTGCTGATTGTATATTGTAAAATACTTTGTTAGAGCACTTTTTATTTAAAACTGAAAACAAGAACTTGACTTCTGCTTAAAGTTCTGGGGTTTTTTTTCCCCGCTGTGTCTCTTCCTGTACTAGCCTTTCTCATGGAAGATGAGGGAACAAATTAAAGGATCAGGAAGTTGACATCTTCCTAAGGATGTAGTGGTAAAAGCTTAACCTAAAAGGCTTGGAGAGTAGCAGGTGTTTTAGTTATAAAAAAAAAAAAAAAAAGTAGGACTGCAGCTTGGGAAGTTTTCATTCTGACAGCAATCCATTGATTGAATAAAGTTATGTTTATAAAAGATACTTATATAAATCTGGTATGGTAGTCTTCCCCCCTCCAAAGCGAACTGCCTCATTAATTTATTAGGCTTCTATAAGGCGTGTCAGAAAGAAACCTTCAGTAAGCACCGTAAAGGCTTGAAGTGTTAGTAGCATCAGCTGTTGGCATATGAACTGTAACTTTGGGGGATTTTTAAATGAGAACTACTTAGGATTGCCAGGGAGGATATCTCATTGGCATCATGTGGTAGGATTACCTCAGTAGCTTTTTACCAAAACAAAGAACAAGTATTTGTGGAATATTTCTGCCTTCCTTATGCTTTCAGTAATAATTTTATGATGTTTTGTAAGAAAAGCTGTGCTTAGGATTCTGCTTATTTTCAATACATCTGCTGGGTATGGGTTTCTTTTGTTTTATCTTTATTACTTGGCTTGCATATAGAAAAAATAATTGTTTTAAAACTATGCCTATTAACTGTCAGGATTTGATTAGTCTACTATTGCTTTGTCAGAAAAGTTGCTCTCTATTAATATGTTAAAACGTTTGTATTTCTTCCATGTATAAGTACTTAAATTTAGTGTCCAATTCATTTCTCAGTCATTCACGAGTATATTAATTTCTGTAGGTCATCTATTCTTAAATAATTTTATTGTCTGTCCTTTGAAAATTATTTCCATATCCTGCTGTTATGTTGCTGTTATGTATAGGAGCTAGACATACAATCCTAATAATAATAGTCTCAAAAATCTAATTTCTATTTCATATTATTCTTGTATTTGTCTGTAATGTTGAAACATATAAAGCAAAAATAGATAGGCAATACTTACTCCTTTTTTGCATCATTTACAATTTTATTGCCTGCTCCCTGCAAAAAGCCTTTTGCCATTTGTTTCTCCCATTCCCTTCTTGTAGGTTGTTCGTTCTGTTTTTCTTACTTGTTGCCCAATAACAGTTTTTTAATTGCTACTGTGACTTTCATGTACACCTAATACTGCTGGCAAAAATCTTGCAATCTTCTTCTATGTGGCTTATCTCATTCCATTGTGTCTGCTGTGACATTGACCCAGGGGAAGAAATCCCACTTCATACTTCATATTTTGTGAAAGGTTCATCACTTTGTCAGGGGCTGTAGCGTATGACTCTTTCAGAAGTAGCTATTCTCCTTAATTTCTCAAAAAAACCCCAAACCAACACACACACACCCCACGCCCAATTACCAAATGGTGTTTATGTGTTCTTTAAGTGGTGCGAAAAATTTGAGTATCTTATCTGTGGTTGTATTGTAATACAGTTAATAAGATGTGACCACATAATTAAGTCCATTTCACTACACTTGCAGATGTTACACCAAATGCATTCTTGATGTAATCTGTAAGGGATGGTGAAAACATCAATTTTTACTCTGTGATCACAAATACGATTTGCCTGGTTTCTTTTTCTTGTGATATTGGAGTACTGCCCTTCTCCATGAGTGAGTAAATAGTCTCTCTGAGTGCTACTGTGATTATATACGTAGTGGAAAATGAAATTCTTCTGGTTGTTTAATTGTAACTATGTTTACGACATTTCTGCCGTAACTTATCTTTAGCACTTTAAATAACTTATCTTTAGCAGTTCAGTTCTATATATCCGGATTTGCAGAGTAGGCATTTTAGGCTTACGTCCAGTCTCTAAATTAACTCATCATTTTACAGCCCTTTGAACTAAAGCCATAAGTGTTTTCTTGAGATACATAAGCAATTTAGGTTGAAATTTGGTCCAGACTTCAGTTCTAAAAGTATATTGTCCCTTTTGTATTAAGAAAAACAACATTTTGTGCTTGTTCTGTTTTATTACAGTATCACTGAGATTATTCTATATTCAGAGCAAGGAAGTGCTGGGGTTTTGGATCATGGTTTCTTTTTCTATTTTTGGCAGTCTTCATTTAATTATTTCTGCTTTGAATTGGTAACTTTAAAGCTAACAGAAGCGTGTAGAGTAATGTAAATGATTTTTTCATAGCTTGGTTGTCATTCTTAACCCTTCTTCTGCTTCATTGCTTTTTTTTTAATACCACATGTTAACTTCAGCATTTGATATTGCACGTTCAATGTCATCTTAAATATGAGTTAAAAATCAGCAAACTGTTTGCATCAGAAAGTAAGGTTTAGCCATACATGCAGGGAAATTGATGCTGTTGAATGTTAAGTCACATTAAAGTTTACCTAATAGAAACAATAAATGCTCCTTTTCACCCTCTGGCTGTTACAATGTCGTTGAGATTCTCTATAAAACTTTATCAGAACCTCAGACTGAAATGAGAGGAAAATGGATAATTCTGGGATGTGAAATTGTTTTCACTAAGTCCATTTCTGGCAAAACTGCACTTGTAATGTTGTGGGAGTTACAATTTGCTTTACTTAAAAGAAGCTAAAGAGTTTTGTAAATATCTTTTTTCTTTTTTAAATTTTAAAATTTTAATTTTAACTGACTGAGCTAATATATGACCAAATACAAAGGATGAATGAACACGCCAAACTGGATTTAAAGGATTCTAAACCTTTTTACTGCAACTTTGTTGTGGATCAAGATCATTGCATTTCTTTCGGAGAGGACCAGCAGATGCCTCAAGAGGGATCACTTCATTCTTTAGATGTCATGCTGATCTGCTTGTTGACATTGCTCAAGGAATTTTCTCTGAGCGTTTTCTTATCTGAAAATGGGAATAATGGTACTTTTCTACTCTGTGTAGTATTGAAATGTGAATAAAATAGCAAAAAAAGAACCAGTTATTATTATTATTATGGGAAAGATGAAGGTTAGTTAATAATTTGTTCCAAGAGGCAGGAAGTATTCCTCAGGAAGAAGAGATTGAACGTAAGCAGACAAGTAAACGTTTCTCGGAAGGTAGAGGGTAAATTCCTGAAATCTTGACTCCAGAGACATAAAAGCAGTCAGGCGCTTAATACACAGTTCCC
>VZSF01004287.1:0-30000 GCA_013398295.1 Chionis minor
ATCACCAATGCAGTCTCTCACAGAAGCCGATGGCATCCTGGGGTGCATTAAGAGGAGTGTAGCAAGCAGGCCAAGGGAGGTCATCCTCCCCCTCTACTCTGCATTGGTGAGGCCGCATGTGGAGTCCTGTGTCCGGTTCTGGGCTCCCCAGTTCAAGAAAGACAGGGAACTGCTGGAGAGAGTCCAGAGGAGGGCTACAAAGATGATCAAGGGACTGGNATCAAGGGACTGGAGCACCTCTCTTATGAGGAAAGGCTGAGAGACCTGGGTCTTTTTAGTCTGGAGAAGAGAAGACTGAGATGGGATCGTCATCAGGATGGGGCCAGACTCTTTTCAGTGGTACCCAGAAACAGGACAAGAGGCAATGGACACAAACTGAATACAGAAAATTCCATCTGAACATGAGGAGGAACTTCTCTACTTTAACGGTGACAGAGCACTGGAGCAGGCTGCCCAGAGAGGTTGTGGAGTCTCCTTCTCTGGAGATATCAAAAACCTGCCTGGATGTGTTCCTGTCCCACCTCGCTAGGTGAACCTGTTTTTGGCAGGGGGTTTTGGACTAGATGATCTCCAAAGGTCCCTTCCAACCCATATCATTCTGTGATTTGGTGTAACTCTGTGACTGAGATGCCTGAATCTGTCCAGAGACGGGCAAAGAAGCTCTTGAAGTCTGTCGAGCACAAGTCTTAGGAGGAGGGGTTGAGGCAACTGGGGTTGTTTATCCTGGACAAAAGGAGGCTCAGGGGAGACCTTATTGCTGTCTACAACTACCTGAAATGAGGTAGTAGCACAGAGGGTACTGGTGTCTTTTCCCAAGTAGCAAGTAATAGGACAAGAGGAAACAGCCTTATGTTGCAATAGGGGAAGTTTAGATGGGATATCAGGAAAAATTTCTTCACTGAAATTGTTGTCAAGCATTGACAAAGGCTGCCCAGGGAAGTGATGGCACTTAGGGACATAGTTTAGTGTTGGAGGTGGAGGCGTTAGGTTAACGGTTGGACTCAATGATCTTAAAGATCTCTTTCAACATAAATGATTTTATGATTTTATAATTCTATGGTATGTCTCTTTCTACAGAATCAGGATCTTAACAACATAGGCTGATGGACAACAAACAGCTTGGTTACAATCAGAAGAGACTAGAGAGAAGTCTATGACAAAATTAAATGCAAAATGTGACCTTCATATAACTGCCCCTCCTCTCCCTTGACCAAGGTGTTGAATTAATTGATGAGGATAGTTATAATGGAGTCTCTTGTATTTCCAGTAATCAGAAATCCTCATTTCTCTTTTTCTTGGAAGCAAAACCAAAATAATTTTATTCTTGCCCTTTGAAGAAAAACAATTTGATAAGCACTTATTTTTTTTCATACAAAAACTGGCCTTGTTTAATTAACTTACCCTGAATGAATAGGGAGGCCGAAGATTACAGATAATTAGATACCTCACCAACAGAATTAACTGAATTAAACATGCCAAGTGTTTGTCATTGAAATTCCAGATGTAAAGATTTACTGGTTTGGGTTTTGTTTTTTTTTTTAAATTGTCTGTAAATGCATTCCATTTTAAACATAATCATTTATCATTGGGGTTAATTTGTGGTTTTTTCAGCATACTCAATATCAGTACATTTATTCACCTATTTTTCTTCTTTAGTTCTATTATTGAAAAGTCACTGTAGGCCACGAAGATACATTTAGGGTAGAACTCAGGTGCTTTCATTAACACCAGACTCTCTGTGGTGTAGTTGAAAATATCTAGTTATCAAAAGTTAAAGGAATTTTCTTTTAAAACCCAAGTGGATTGAATGTTCTGATGGTTGTTTTGAAGTGATTTACTTCTTTTTTTAATATTGTAGGAAATAGCATTTTTAGGTAAAAATCTAAGTAGGAAGTTTCATCTGATCAAAACCAAATGTGCTTGGTTTTGAATTTTTTTTTTTTATGTGAAATTTTGGAACTGCTTCATTTTCTTCTATTTTAGATTGGAACAAATTGGCTATTTCTTAATTTGTTAATTTATTAATTAATAAATTGTGAAAAATCTATGACATGCGAAATATGTATTTTAGATCCTCACTTTAGCCCTTAGGCAAATGCATGTGCTCTATGTTATTTTTGATATGCCTTTCTTGAAACTAAGCCAGTAGTTAACACTTATGTGCAGCTTCACAGGTATGTATTCATATATGTGTGAAATCTTCACTTCATCTTTGGTCATTAAATAATAGAAATGTTAGATCAATGCCACTTAGTTAGGCTGACGTGGAAATAATTAACAACACACTTCTCTTATTTTACAAATCAGTACATTCAATCTGTCATTGATAAATTATGATAAAATATGAAATCCCATAGTAACCTTTTCACCAACTCTTCCTCAGAAATGGACTTGTAGTTTTCAATTTTCAGATAAAAGATACAGTTAAATCTTGCAGACTTTTACCAGTCAAATTAAAAATAAAGTAATAATAATAATAATAAAGTAGTTTTGAGATAACACATACTTCTGGATACTGAAAATGAGATGGAGTTCAGAAAATGATAGAAGCAGGGAACTATGGCAAAACCAATACAATCTCAAACAGTTACTGTTTCACCATGAGTTGTAGAATGTTAATATGCACCTCAAATTGTATTTTTAATGCAACATAATCATGTTGATTCAAGGAAGAGATGGTGAATAAAAAATACTGGTAATGTTAGTGAAAACGTATAGTAGTTTCTTCTGCCAACTTGGCTTAGAACAGAATCTGTTCAGCTGTCTCTTCAAAGAGTATTTTCTTTAGCAAGACGGCAAGAGGTAGCATCCAGAGTTATTTTGGGCACATTCTAGTTTATGATCAATCTTCTATATTGTTCAGTATAAATCAGCACCTTGAACTGGGAAAATAAAAGATTTTAAAATTTCTGATTAAACATCTCATTCAGTACACATTACATTATTTACTTAAATCACCAGGTTGGATGGATGTGTCAACTCTAGTAACTTAGGAATAGTGTTAATCTTGATTACAATTTATTTTGCTCTCAACTTTAGTCATATCTTTCATCTTCAGTGAGAAAAAGGGGCCTAATATTAAAAGAGTGAGGTCTTCAGCAGTTAGCCCTACTCCCCTCTGTAACTCTGCCATATTTTTTTAATGCACGTAATTGCTACTGTTTGAAATGTGTTGTTCCATTTAAGAAAAAACTTACCTAAGGAACCCAGCAGCAGTTACATGAGTTGCTATATTTTTTAGCATCTTCAATCTTATTTAAGCACAGTCTTCATTTAAGACTTTAGCAACAGACTTGTTCTATGAAGCTGAAACTTGCATAAACACCTATGAAATTCTTCTGAAGCTGGTCACAAGTTTGTTGTGCTCCATTATTAGCAACAATGAAAAATCTTGTTTGCTTTCTGTCCTCTAAAGCTTTCCTTTAGCTGATCTACCATAGCTGAAGAAAAAAGAAAAAAATTAAATCTAAAAATCTAATCTAAAAGGAGATTGGCCTGCTTAATCAGCATAATAAAGGCTGTTTTAGCGTGCAGTGAAGCTAAGACAGTTTTACAGCACTAAGGGTGGGAACATTGTCTCACTGGGGAGGTATGTATTAGAATTGAAAGGTATATTAACTAAAATCCCCTGAATGTTAACATCCTTTGGCACAAAAGCCTATCTATATATGTTGGAAGAAGGATCTTTCAGGTTTTGTATTAGTTTTGGACAAGCAGCATAAAAATTAAAAAGTACAGTACTAAAACCCAAAATACTTCCCTCTGACAGTTTCTCCAGGACTGCAAAGGTATATAAGTATTTCAAGATACTGACAGAAACTACTTTTCCTGATACCCTTGGGAGTGGCTGATGAAGAAGCATTAAAACCAAAGAGTTGTATTTCCTGGTGTGAAACTTTTTTGGACTTGTGACCGTCTTTTCTAAACAAGAAAATTTCTCTAATGTGGGTAGTTGCACTGATGGCTAGACTGAGAAAATAGGCCAAGAAATAGGCTATCTGTGATTCTGTTAATTGCTTCAGAAGTCAACAAGCTTGACTTTTTATCCATGCCTTACAAATCTTTTGACAAGCTAGTAAACCATTTCCGAAGTATATTAGATGGGATGAATTAATTTCAAAGAAGGAAAAGGAAGGCATGAAATACAGTATCTACACTAAAAAAGAAAAAATAAAGGCGGGGGGGGAGCAAAGAAAAATTGTTTTCAGTCTTGGAACTTAAAAATTCTTCTTAGCTTTCCTAGTGATGTACTCTAGCATTCTTAGCATGCTGCTAACAGGCAAGCAGCAAAACAATTTACTGGTTTACTGCTTTTGATTTTATGCTAGTTGCAGTTGTACCATGTCAAACAAAAATAATTACGAATATGGCAGTATGCAAATCAGACAAAACTACTTCTAAATACCTATTTCACATGTGCATCCTGTTTTAGGCTTCAGAGAGCAAATGGATAAAACACTGGCTTTAACTCTAAGGTCAAGGTTGAAGTCATAACTAAAATATGGATTTGCGTTTTAAAACTGTAAGACATGCTTGGTCACAAATACCATACAATTTTCCTTGCTCTGAAGAGATATGAGTAAGTATACTAATGGAATTACCCCTCACTCTTCTGAAACACAAATTAGGTTTTGATGATATAGTATAGCTAACTAAGAAATCTTGCTATAATTGAGATACCAGAGATCATATAGCATGCACATCTGTATGCACAGCTCAAAGGAATAATGACTCAGATAATGATTAATACAGAAGTGTAGAGAAGACTAGTGCACTTGAAGCCTCTGAAAATTTTTATAAACACAATTCACTGTACAGCATAAGCATACCAAAACTACAAAGCCCAATTTTCTTTTTAAGTTTGATTTGAACTGTAGAATTAAACCCCACAGTTTCCCAGAGAAATAGGAATGTTTGAAAATTTTGGAACTGTTCATTTTAAGTTGTTAAAGTTTTAAAGCTGTTAAGTTTTGCAAGCAACAATTTGAGACCATGGTTTATAGTGATGTGCTTTTGGAAAAAAAAAAACCAAAACATGCTTAAAATGAATATTATTTATTGTCGGTAATTCAGTAAGGTTTTGAAAGCACCTAGTCTTGCACAAATCAAATTAAAGGGTACTTTTAATATAACTGGGAGACCAGGCATTACATAAGACTGCTCAGTTCTTCAGTCATTAAATATTGTTTTCAGGTGTATAAAACCTTGACCACCTACTGAGGCTGGATTTTGCTGTACAGAATTTAATCATCAGATATTCATGATTTTTTGAGTTATTTCAAGTGATTTTCAAGAATCGGAATAACAGTGTTCAAAGGTCAGGAAAAACAAGATAGAATAGCTATTTTAGTAACTATTATGAGACCCTGCATTGTTCTGGCATTCTCCAGTCATTTTTTATATTAAATTTGTTATATACAATTCATCACATTGAGAAAAACTTGACCACAAATTTCTGTTGAAGGCAGGAAACAGAATTAAAGCAAATAATACCAAAGGTGAATTCATTAAGTAAAGTAACAAACATCATCAACATATCTACCAGTTATGCTTGTCTTCTTCTACTTACTTTTCCTCTGTTACTTTCTTTTTACTTTTTACTATTGAGAGAGAGAGTGCTGAAATAGTATCACTAAAACAGATACAATAAACACTATGTAAAGTTATCTTTATGACCCTTTCTTTCACTTTCTTGCTCTGCTTTCTTAACTTGAATATTCTCACCTAAGAAAGCTCTTCAAACTTTTACAATTTTAGTAAATGAATAGTGATACACAAGTTTGCATGGTCTCTGTTATAAATATGGTTTAGCCTTTCTTAAGAGTCTGAAATGACTATCCTTGAGGACTCTGAGGAGGTCATTTGTTCACTGAAGACAGAAGGCTCAGTATAGTCTCTTGTGAGATCCAACTGTATTCAAGCATTTTGCTGTGTGAATAGTATCAGCATTCATATTGTGTGCTGATGATATTCACGTGTTTCATACTCGTCCTCAATCCCATTCACCAAAGGGCTGTATTTTTCATTATGTCTTCTTTAACTTTGTATTGTCACCTTGTATTTGCTTGCCCCAGCCTTTCATGCTTTTCAGGCAGATTCTGATTTATTTCCTGACTTGCTGTCCCTGTTGCTAGCTCATCCTTTCCCCTTTTATTCCAGATAGAAAATTATCAAGCTGACCCATTACCATAAGGAGATGACAGCAATTCTCTTGATTTTCAATAAAATTAAGTTATAGTAAATTGCATATAGCAACATACATTACTAAAAACATTAAACTTTGTCTCAAAACATCTAAAACCTTTTAAAAAAAGGTTTAAATAGTACCTAATTTGGGAAAGTCCTTTGTTTTAAGTAAAATGTAATTCAATACAGACTTCTTGTTTACATTTTGGATAGTGACACTTCTATTGCCAATGTACAATGTCTAATCATACGATGAAAATTTCTCTTGTAAGAACAGTATTTCTTCTGTGTTGTGTAAACAGCACACCTTCAAGACATGAACATAAACAGGCTCTGGCACAAAATGTTATTTGGGGATTTGAATTCATAGCATTAAGTTGCATTTTTCCAATTATGAGAATCAACAGGTTTCGAGTAAGATGATCACAAGAACAAGTGAAAACATGTGGTTTTAATTTCTTAAGTATTCTTGGTTCATTATTTAAACTGAATCTTTCAACCTCGGACTAATTAACTTATATTCCATTTTTGAACATTTTCCTTTTTAAAGGCTTTTAAAAGTCAAACAATTATTTCTTCTTTGTCCTGAGATAACTATTAAAAGTATCAGTGTATAAAGTATTATGTAACCTGATGGGAACAGTAAAACCATTTAACAGAGGGAAAACTCTGGGATTTTGGTTTTTGATTTGGAGCTTGCTAATAATAAAAGGGTATTTCTGTTCTTCACTTGCAGGGAAAAAATTATGTACTCTTTTGTTCTAGGAACACAGGAGGCTGCAAGGCTTGTTAGCAACTGTCTCTTATTGTCTCTGGGCAAAATACAGTCCTTCCGCAAAAGTGGCTCCTCCTTACCAGCCTTACCAACCACAAAAGCTCAATGAACAAGTGGAAATCTCTTAATGTCAATGATAAATTTCCAGTTAACTCTGTTAGGCTCTGAATGTTATGCGCTTTCAGTGTGCAAAGATAGGCACAGAGGCACAGCCCATAGGGTCCTCATGAAGGAGCATTTCCCCAACATCCAGTGAATGATGGAACAGCATGGCACATCTCTCTTCAGTTCAGTGAAGTTCTTAGGGATTAAAGACTTTGAAGCTGTCTAAACAGCCTACCGCTTGACTGATTGTTGCCTCAGATCCCTACTCTTCACACAGCAGCATGGTAACCATATAGGATGCCTCTTCTCTGTGTTTGAATGCCTCCCAGTTAAGGAAAACATGGTGCAAGTCTGTTAGTTTTTCCAGGACACATCCATGAAAAAATACAAGGTAGCAAGTCACAAGTTACCCTCATTCAGCTAAGAAGCATGCCCGTGTCTTCTGAGTGGGAGGTGGTTATCTCCAAGGTTTCTTTCCTCCCTCTGTCCCACCTACAGCCCTAACTTAACATCCCCTTGCAATTCACAGTGTAACTGTTGGCACAACTCTATGGTTGACACCTCTCTGTCTACCCTGGTAAAATCCTTCAAAGCACCCTTGAAAAAGAGGTATCAGAAGCAAGTGACATGCTGATCCAGGATCTGGCTAACTAAAACTCACCAGTCTGTACCAGTGTCCTGTTCTTCTTAGCAAGCCAATCCAACTTACAATTGCATTTGATGTGAGCATATGGTTAATAAGAAATAAAAGTTATGGTTGCTTAAAGGACTGTGATGTTGTCTTTTTAATTTTCAGGGTCAATATTTAGAGGGGAACTAAGACAACCAGAATTGATTTTAGAAGTGATTCTTCACTGTGAGGGCTGAGAGAAGTGGCAAAGCAGATACCCTGATGTGAGCAATAACGTTACATAATATCTTGGTCAATCTTAGTTCTAAGCGTCCAGCAAAGTCTGCAGTAAACCGTAACACAACTGTTCTGAAGACCAATTGTTATGACTTTTTCTTCTTTTTCTTAAAATAATTTTCTGGATTTTAAAAAATAATTTAAAACTTACAGGTTTTGGGTTTTTTCCAAATTAACTTACTTCTCCATAATCTTTTTTCTAGTCATTTTTATTTCACTTTTGCCTATTCTTCATGCCTTTATTTTTACCATCCTAGTTTCTTCTCTGTTTTTCATTCTTCACTTCTGCTCTCCCTTTACTAAGGTGTCTGTTAATTGTACTATTTCCTCATTAATGTACTTCTGCCTCTGCCGTCATTGCTGCTGTCTGTTCAAATTTTTGTTCCCGGGCCTAATGATTTTTTATCCCAACAACCAAGTGACAGGAAGGACTTGTACCTCTTTCTTCCACTTTGTTTTTGGCTGCTGTCTGTCACAGTGCTGTGAGTCAGAGGGGGCAGCAAGGCACAAAAAGGAGAAAGAGTGTGCATACTTTTCTATTTCAAGTGCATATTTTAGTGGCCTTGACCTCACACAGTAGTCAATCCCCTTATAATTTTGAGCAAAGTTGCCAAGGAATTATCACATATTTTTCAAAATATAGGACTGAACTATGTGATGAGCAGAATTCTTATCAGCAGAGTATTGGAGATTTTCTTTTAAGTGAGCAGCATTCTGGAGTTTGATTTAGAGTTGAGGGTTGTTTTTTTCTGGCAACTTCTGATAACATCCTTTTCTCTGCTAGGCTGAGCTTGCAGGAGAGCTTTCAAATCCCAGGAAGCTATTCTGCAGTCATTCTGTAGAATTTAAAGACACCTGCAGAGAATGACTCTAGTCATGGAAAAATGCTCTAGGTCAGGTGGAAAGCTACTGCCAGCAGCAGCACAAGAATATGATTTATTACACAGAACGTAGAATTATTACTTAAAGCTTCATTCCAATCCTCACCATATTCTGCAAGACTATATTTTTTCTGGGTTATAGACTGTATGAACAAAAAGCCCAGAGTGAGTTTAAAAGTGGTAACAACACTGGATCAATACAAACTTAGAAAGTACAAATCCAGTTAAAGACATTTTTTAAATGTTTTTAGCTTAAAGTTAGGATGATGGCCGATCTTGCTTTCTGTGAAAATTACGTGAAATGCCTAGCTGAATATTTATGTTCAATTGTACTACAAATTCTAGCAATTTTGGCTATCTAACAATTGATTCTGTCAGCAGGGCATGTACAGGCTTAGGTACACAAATTTCTGTCCACAATTAAACCTCAGGTTTTTAAACCCAGCCTGGGAAATGCAGGCACCTGTAAAGAAAAGCTTTATGAATGTTTATTAAACCAGTGAAACATAGCAAATGTACTGTTCAAAGTTGGTCCAAAAGGTTATGCATTTTTTGAGGAGATAATATTTTCCAGGTATCAGCTCTGAAATTGCACCTTTATTTTAACACAAAATATGTATCTAGTGTAAGTCTTTATGTACAGTAAAAAGCCAGACTCATTTGGACAAAGCAGATATCTACTAAAAGGAAAAACGTTTCCTTTTTAACAACTGTTTAAGTCAAGTGAACAGGACGTTTTATGATAATTGTCCTATTTATTCTTTTCTTCAGACAAATCTTCTGAAAATAATACAGCAGCTACACAAAAGAGTTGTAACTTGCTTTTAAGTTTATCTTTTTTTAAATAAGAGACTGGGTCAGTCTATAGCTTTAAGCAGTAGGTAGGTAAATTTACAGTACAATGTTTTAGTTAATAATGTCCCAGCAATTCTTGCCTAACTATGGAAAAACCCTGGATAAAAGTACATTCATAGACCTCAGAAAAAAGCTTCAGCTTTTTATGTTGTATTGGGTTTATGTGGCAAGGTTTTGATAGTGGGGGAACTACAGGGGTGTCTTCTGTGAGAAGATGCCAGAAACTTCCCCCATGTCAGATGGAGCCAGTTTCAGCCAGCTCCAAGACGGATCCACTGCTGGCCAAAGCTGAGCCTGTCAGTGATGTTGGCATCACTTCTGTGATAACGTATTTAAGAAAGGGTAAAACCTGCTGTGCAACAGCATCTATGAGAAAGGACTGAGAATAAGAGAAACAGCCCTGCATACACCAAGGTCAGTGAAGAACGAGGAGGAGGAGGTGGTCCAGGTGCCAGATCAAAGATTCCCTTACAGCCTGTGGTGAAGACCATGGTGTGGCAGGTTGTCCCCCTGCAGCAGAGGGGCCCTCCACCCATGGAAAACCATAGTGGAGCAGATATCCAACCCTGCAGCCTGTGGCGGACCCCATGCCAGAGCAGGTGGGTGTGCCCTGAAGGAAGATGTAACCCTGTGGAGAGCCCATGCTGGAGCATGCCTTTGGGAGGACCTGTGGCCCTGCAGGGAACCCTGGCTGCAGCAATCTATTCCTGAAGGTTTGCACCCCATTGGGTAAAGGACACATGCTGTTCTTGAAGAACTGCAGCCAGTGGGAAGGGACCACAAGAAGGACTATATCCTGTTGGAGGGACTCCATGCCGCAGCAGAGGAAGAATGTGAAGAGAAAGCAGCAGCAGAGATGTGTGATGAATGGACCGCAACCCCAATTCCTCTTCCCCTGTGCTACTCTTGGGGAGAAGGTATAGTAGTCAGGAGTGAAGTTGAGCCCAGGAAGAATGGTGGGGTTGAGGGAAGGTGTTTTTCAGATTCATTGTTAGTTCTCATCATCTTAGTCTGATTTGATTGGCAAAAAATTAACCTAATTTCCCCAAGTCAAGTCTGGTTTCCTCATGAAGGTAATTGCTGAGTTATCTCCCCGTCCTTAAGTTGACCTATGAACCTTTTATCATATTTTCTCCCCCTGTGCTGTAGAGGTGGGGGAGCAATAAAGTGGTTTAGTGAGCACCTGGCAGCCAGCCAAGGTGAGCCCACCACAGCTGTATTTGAAAATTGTTGTCCACTGTAATGTTGTGCCAGGAATCTGTACTTGAATGTACACTGAATTGTTATTATGACAACATGAACATCCTTAACTTGTCTGTTAAGTGATCCACCTGGAAATATTCAATTATGTCATATGTAAGATACCATACATGTAATCTAAAAGTGCAATAAAGGGATGCTTATCATAGATTTAACCAGTAAGTATAGTTCACCATTGCACAACAAACTCAGGGCACATTCACAGTTCACCTGGCAAAGAATATAAAGTCCAGCTGTTCACAAACAGTCTGTCCCAAATGAGCTAAAATGCAGCTCCCTTTGGTCATTGCAGTGAACTTTGGGATTAGATTTTCATTCTCAAAAGGATGTTATTATTATATGTATTTTAAAAAGACTAAACATGTAGATTTTAATCCAGGTACACAAAATTTGAGGGAAGATTAAAAGAGGAGGGCAGGGAAAGCATTAGCTGCACATTAGTTAACTTAGCTATGATTGCAACCAGCTACTAACAATTCTGGTATTATCAACTGGTATTTCAGCAGCTGAGAGGATGACGGATGACCTATGATGGAGTTTCCCAAATTCCTTAAGTATTCAGTGTTGGCTGTCAACGGGCAAAAGGTGAACTATTGGTCTGAACTCATACAGAAATAACTGAGTCTTACCTACTGACTTTATTTAGTATATGACATCTTTGAGATCTTGCTTCAACTACAAGATCTTATGCTTCAATGTAATCTGAAAGGCATTTATCTCTTTGATCCTGCAAAGATTAATTTCATACAGGCAACATATGTTAAGGAACTTAATATAAGTGTTGTTGATTGACCATAGCTTTAGAAGTACCTTTGTAATTCTGACATCTCTGGATGAGTTGTGACTTCTGGATCTGAAAAAAGCTTTTAATCATGTAGAATGAGGCTGCTCTGCTTCAAACCCCTAGGGGTTAGTTTGATAATAGATTTTCTCCCATAGCACTGCTCATTATCTGTAGTCAAAGCCAATGGTTTGATTATCGCCTTCCTTTCAATTAGGCGTCGGCACCCACCGGGCCCAGGAAAGTTGCTGTATTGATATAAGTTAACTTTCAAGTTAGTTTTGCAGGGTATCACAAGGTTGGGTTGATCAGTAGAGCTTCAATCTTAGCCAGCTGCAGATTCACTCAGTCACTGGGAAGGATCAAAGGTAACTACAAAATGACTCCATAGTTAAGACCTAAAAATACATGGCAAGGTTTGAAGCCTGATACTGTGTCAAAGAAGCACAGCTAGTTTGTATTGATCTAAGAGCCTAATGGAAGTACAGTAGAACAATGGGAAGACATTGTGCTGAAATTATTTTGTGACTCCTGCTGTGAAAGCTATATTGAATTATGAAGATCCCAAAAAAAATTTCAGCACAAAATCTCCTTTCCTGTTCCACCTTCTATAAAAATGTGCGCAGTTTTTCCTTCTAACCTCATGTTTATGACCTTGTTTAAATAAAGGTGAGAACAAGCATCTTTAAGTCTTGCACTTGCATGCATGCTTACTTCTACATTATTGCTTATTGTCACTATAAGAGTAAACTTTGAAATATTTCACAGTGCCATTATGGGGTTTGAAAGCGCTCTATCATAATCCTAAGGTTTACACAGACAGTAGCCCAGAAAATGAGTGAAGTAATTACTAGATTAATGTAAGAATTCACCAAAAGGAAAGAAAGAAAGATTATTGCTTTAAACCCATGACTTAATCCAGAAGTAAGTGCAAGATTTATTGTATATAACAGGTACCTAAACAGTGTCATTTTGAATCTAATTGCTGACAGAACTCTGGTAAAATTTTGGAGTCAATGAAACCATTTATCTCTAAATACCTTCTGTTAAAGAGTAAATTTGGATTGAAAAAAAAAATATAAGAAAAAAGAAAGTTTATATATTGCTAATACTGTGTGTGAAAAAATACATCATGTGGAAAAATACAGCCCACATTATGCATGGCAGTAAGTGTGAAGAGAGAGTTTGTAGAAATACAGCGGAAATAAGAATTTACAGGTGGAGAAGGGAGAAATATTTCTCCTTGATAGAAGAATACAAAGATTTTGAGAACCTATATCAGAGCAAGGAAAGATCCATTAAGGGGAACGGGTTTAAGAAATTTCTTTGGGCGAGGTGGTAGCTTTGCTGGTGGCAGATATGTCACAACTCTTTTTTCATGAAGGAGAAATCCTGGGAAATGTTACAACACGAAGTGTATGTTTTGCATCGGGAGGCCAGGAGGTGAGGAGAGGTGATGTGAAAGAGAGCTGGTGCAGGGATCTGCCTGAACCTCAGTAAGAAAGGCCCAACAACAAATGGATTAATAAGATGATAGCTGTTTTAATAAGACAGACTAAGAAAAGAAATACAGATAGTAAGTAACATCTTACACACTTTAAGATACTGGGCTCCTCATGTTTGCGCAGCATCGGGCAGAACCCCAGTGGATTTTCCCATGGCAGGCTGTGTAGAGAAGATCCTGTCTGTACGGAGAAACTCTCCCCTCTGATCATTCGAGGTCATTTGTAATTTCCTTACAAGAAAAAAACTCTGTTCCTAAAAAGATGTTCTCAAGAGAACTCCTTACCTCATGGTTAGACAAGGGCCAGGCCACAGAGGTGTAATTGCAGTGCTGAGCAGGAGCTGCCCAAAGGCTTCTCTGGTGCCGCGCACAGGCTGAGTCTTTCCCTTGGCCAAGCAATGTGTGTGGCACGACATGGCACATCACAGCATGGCACAGCACAGCCTGAAGGCCACACTGGGTGTGCAGTGCCTGCCCAGGTTAGATGTGCTGTGGGTCTTTTTGCTCCTGAACATGTAACAGGCTTCTGGTCAAGATCAATGCATTGTACTGACATCCTCTATCTGCCTTCAATACATGTGCCATGATACGGGACTGATGGTTTCTTTAAGTTCTATGAGCCTTTATCTCTCCTCCCACCTTGAATAGTGACCTCAGAAACATCCCTCCACTTTTGGATGTGTCTGACTTCTCTCTGTGTATGTGCCAGGTCATGCAGAAGATCCTGTGTGAGGACTGAACTCTCCTTACTGTCCATATATGTCAAGGTCTGGGTGACAGATAATATAAATAAAGAAGCACAAGCTGGTACAAATGACAACTAAGAAACACATGTGAGAGTACATACCACATCTAGTTGTGGAAGGGAAACTGGATGAAGGTATAAGGTCCAGTTAGATAGGGTTAAGACTGGAATGATGGAAAGATTTAATTTTGAAAAGGTAATTTTTTCATGTGAACACCAATCTATGCAGTTAGGAACAGGAATCAACAGGCCACATGTAAACTTTGCCACATCTACGTTCCCCTTGAAAGGAACAGTGTTTTCAATAACTTTATTAGGCCAATCTTTGAATCCGCCTGGAAACATGCTAGTGTCAGTTTGACAAAGTATATTATCATTTGACACCATTCTAAGCTTTCTGCTTCCAAGGATGGATGAGGAAAACCCAGGAAATTGTTTGAAAGCACAGAAGAAATGCATATTTATACTTACTAGCACTTGTGAATGGTTGATTTACTGCTAAGAAAAAAAATATATTAACAGGTACAGTTGGCTTCATTATGTGTGTAATAAAGTGGCTAATGTTCTTTTCCTTCCTTTTGTAGCAATAGTAAATGAAGATTTGCATTCTGGGTAAGGCTTTCTCTTGGGGAAGCAGCAGAAGCCTGAACTGACAATCCCTAAACCCCAAACCTTGTTAAATGCAGTTTCAGTCCTGGGGACCTAATGCACTGATTGCTTCCTGAGAAGGAGTCTCATTGCTTGCTCCATTCAGTCCTATTACTGAAGGTCTAATTACATCTATTATGCTGTTCAGTTTCACCGACATTTGTTGGGGGGAGGAGGACGTAAAAGGAGAAGGGGGATCAGGGGAGGGGAGAGGGGGAGGAGAGGAAGAAACTAAAGTGTATGGCAGGAAAAAAGCTCACAGGCCTCAACTATTGAGAAATGAACTGATGACTGAACTGACTACTATGTGAGAATATATCTAAACCATCAAGTGTGTTACTGTGACAAGGCAAAATGGAGATGGTTCCAATTTTGTATTATTGCCCAGGCAAGAGAGAAGCAATTATTCTGTCGAAATCCTAGGTACCAGATTTTAAAAGCTTCACAAGGCCTTGGCTCAACCAAAAAAAATCTTAGTATGAAAAAGAAAAAAGGGGTGAAGGAGGAAGTGAAGCATTTTTTAACAATATTGTAAAGTTTCATTTACATTCCAGGCTGCCAAAAGCCCTTCCCAGACCTTTTTTCTTCAATATAATGCAAACATCACATGCCATATTATGCTTTTGTGTAGCCTAGATTAAGATTGTTATCATGGCCTAATAGAGCTCAAAATGAGAGAAGGGGAGGGAGGGGGAAAGATACTCATTATTTTTAGATGGCTTTGCTTCTCCCATAGGGTTCCCATAGATCCTACTTAGCAGCATCTCATTCCAGCACTGATTAAGTGGGAAATACACGGAATCTCAAAAGGTCAAACCTATAATCAGCTGCCCTAAGGGGCTGACATGGAAAACTTCTTAATCCAAGTGCAGTTTATTGCAATCTTATAACAAGGTGCAGTCAGTGATAGGCATTGAGGGAAAGAGGGGCCACTCTTAACAAAGCTTCTTAGGATGCCTCAGCATCACAGTATGTTGTATTATCTGTGGTTTTGGTCAGGATTCCTATTATTTTCTCCTTTCAGTTTGTGCATGTTGATCATTTGCTTTCCTGCTGTTGAAGGGGATGCATTTATAATCAGCTAAATGTGCATGAGATGCACACTGCTTACTGATGAGAAAATATTTCCCAAGTTGATCTACAGAGTAAGCAGGGAAACAAAGCCCTCTCAGAGGAGAGAAGGAAGAAAAGAGAAGGAAAAGATAGAAACAAATTAGTTATTAAAAACCTTTTAATTACTTGGGTGATAAATGCTCTTATTTTAATAAACATTTTTTCTGTGCATGTGCATTATGATAACAATGAAGTACATTTAAACATGTCTGATTATTTCCAAATGGCCTCTGTTTGGTTGCTACTTCACATCTTGTGAATCACTTATACATGCCTGCAAAGCTGAGCCTGATTCAGCTACACTGGAAGCAAGGGACACATTCGTTTCAACAGGATTTGAAGACCTCAAGTGAACATACAACTTAAACCATAACAAATCTGGCAGTAAGATTTTTTGTTTGATTTGGTTTACAATATATGGACTACCTCCCAGGACAAGCTCTAAGTGCAAGCTAAGTAGCCAGTTACTTATGTCTGCAAAACTCAGGGGCCACAAAATGGCCCTCTCACCACTACTTACATTTCCTGTGCCAGGGCTGTGGAAAACTGGGCTGACTGCTGTCATGCCTTTCAGAAGGTCAAGGGTGTTAGAGTGGCACATCGTAGCCAAAGATGCCATCACAGTCTTCTATATTTCTGTTCCTCCCCAGGTAAGGGCAGAAGCTGCTTAGTCTGTGTCTTGGTTTGAAGTAAAACAGGACCAATTTTGTTCAGTAATTCTGCTTTCTAACTAGGCATCTGCTGACTGCTGAAATTAGCAGCAGATTGTGCAGAAAACTGCTCTTTCTCAGAGTGATAAGACCCATGTTTATAGCTGATGCGGAGGCACGGTATGCAGAGAGGCCCTGGCTTATACTTATTGTTAAAACACCTGAGGCCAGACAACTTTGTTATTTGCCCTGTTGGAGGGTCAGAAGCAGAAAAGCGCAGAGCGCTCACACCTATGGGGAGAAGCGGACAGGACAGGTGACCCAAAACTGACCAAACAGTGTATTCCATCCCATCTGCATCATGCTCAGTATAAAGGCTGAGGGATCGAAGGGTCAGCTCTCTCTCTCTTTCTTCAATGGCCAGCGTCCAAGGAGGACTCCATCTGTTCGTCTGCCTTTGATCGCAATCTGTCTGTTCCTGAATTCAGATCCGGAACCCAGTTCCCATCCATTGCTGAGTCCAGTCTGGGACTTCCCCAGTGCCTGCGGGTGATGTGCTTGTCATCCTGGGAGCTTGATACAGTTTTGTATAGGATTCATTATTTTCTTTTTATTATTTTATTCTTTATATTTCATTAAAGTAGTTTAGTTCTTACTAAATTAGTCTCTCTTCTTCACTCCCTCCTGCTCGGCAGGAGAGAGGGAAAATCTGTCGCTCAGCTTGCTTGGGTCAATCTGGCCCAAACCAAGATAGATTTATGCTCTCCAGATCCATTTCCCTCACTTTACCTCAGCTCTTTTCTCTTCCCGCTTTCGTCTTCTTTCTATGCCAGAAGGAGCCAGGTATCTGTTTCCTCTCATTGGAGTAAGAAAGGCAGTTTCCCTTCTACAGCAACGCTGTCTTGAACTAGGCATGCTTCGCTTGCTTTAACTAAGTGCAAGGTAGTGCTGAATTGTACAGTTTCAATCACTTTCCAGCACAAGTTTTAAGAATGTGGCACAGCTGCATTTTTATCATTATGGGAATGCTCTGAGTGCTCCTAGTGTATGTCCACAAAGACCCCTGGATGTTGAGAACCATTTCAAACCAGGCCTTTACTAAGCAATAATTGAACCTGGGTTACTTTTGTCAAACAAACTTGTATGGATATAAAGCCTTCCCAGATGACAACTCTAGTGTGTTGTCATATTTACTGTGTGAGTTTGAGGCTGTGATTTTGTGTAATAAACATGTGGTTTGATTGTTTCACTGCCTAATGGAACTGTGAGGGTGATTCATCGGTTATACAATGTGCACTTTAGAGACAGTTATACAGACAAAATCAACAGCGAAGCCCCAGAAACAAGTAATCAAATACAACAAGATAGAGGGGACTTTCTGCAAAAACAGTTCTTGTCTCTCAAAATAAATAACCCACATCAAGGTCCAAAAATAGAAATCAAAACTCTAGCCTTTAGAAAAGACAAGTGCTACATAATTTTGTGCAGAGTGCGTCTGGAAAGAAGAACATATCTGAAACATTACACTTATTATGTATCTTGAAACAGACGTATATTTCAAGGAATTACAAAAAACTAAAACAAAACACACCCCCCCCCAAAAAAAAAAAAAACCACCAAAGTTTTTTAATGTCTTCCTGTCCTCTGAAATAAATTTGTTATCAAGGCTAGATTTTCGGAAAATAAGAACAATAATAACACAGAAAATAAGTCTACGTACAATCAAGCAATAGAATTTGGAACTTGTAAATATATGCAAATAAATGCATGTAAGAAATTGAAGATGCACTTGCACAGGTTAGAACATTTACACGCAAAAAGAGATATTTTAGTTAATTACATTCCAAACAGGATGAATTGAAAATTTTTCCTTTTTCTCACAGTAAGTAGTATTCCTATCCCCATCGTCTCTATGAGACAGGAGAAACAATCTTGCAAACAGAGTTACCACATTAATGTGTCGTAATCTGAAGTTAGACTTTTAGGCAAAGACATGTCATGACAAACTTTGTACTGCAGTAGCATCAGAAGTGGTCAAAAATTGTGTTGTACCATGTACTGTAGAAAGGTAGATCAAAACTGTTTTCAGGTTTTGGGTAGTAACAATTTTTAAGATACAGTCTCGTTTCTAAAGCCCAAGGAAGACTGAGAAGAAGCCGTCAAACGTCATAGAAATACAATGGCTTTTTAGTGGTCATAAAACATATGTAGCCCATTTCGCTCACTGTCAGATCAGTATGACAGACCTTTGGTACAAATGACAATCAAACTCTCACAACTGAAGACAGAAGCAAACCTCAACTCACCCTGTAGTGAAAATCAAACTACATTCATAATATTTTCAGACACGTGGAAAAATTTACCACTTTAGTTTAGCTCTTCTCATTATGATCCTACCTAGGTTTGGCTATGGTCAGGAAGTATGCTTCACATACTACTGCAGAAATATTGAATGCCCCGTCTTGCATGTTCATCTTACCTTTTCATCTTGCACTGTATGATCATTGTGCATTTATCTCTCATTTCCATTTAGGTGGCTTTACAGTTCTACCATTCTAAATAAGCAGCACTTCATAATCACATTATGTAGGCATAAATAGAATAATAACCTCATTATCACTTCAATTTATGTATGACTGCCTTACATAGTTCCAGCAAGGTCAAGGAATCTGTGACTTTAGGACTGGGAAGTCCTTCTCTGACACCACTCACATGAGCAAAGGCCAGAGATATTTAGATGGCATAGCCATAGAATTCCTAGTCATCAGGCAATTGAACATTTTGAGTTCATTTCATGCTCCCTACAACAGTGTCAAATGTAAACAGATATTAAATTTAGATGAGATATGATCCATATTAATTCCCGCTTTAAATTTTACTTCCAATTCATATCCTTGGGGTTGCTTTTCTAGTTCAGTCTTTGCACTGTTCTTAAAGATCTTGATAAACTTAGAGCATACTCCTTTATTCTCACTTATTTGAATTCAAGTGAGCTTACTTTAATGAGTTCACCCTGATTTATGGCTTTCTTCAGAGACATTTGCAGGAAAAGGTTTTAGGACTGTGTGTTGTTCAGATGGACTAACTGCAACCTTTTGTGGATATTAGTTTTTGATGTATGAAATGAGTTGGTCATTTCCAGTTTTTGATGTATTTTTCAAAATGCAGATATTTCAGCAAATCACAAATGACCCTCAACTTAGCAGCTGCCACAGATGGCAGCATTCCAAAACCAAACAATTCTAATGGCTTCTGTATTAGGGAAGAAACTGAAAATAAAAGAGTGAAGGACCCACAGAGAAGCATCAGACTGTGAGACACCCTGTTCATGCTCATGAGTAATCCTGTGACCTGTGAAAACTATCCATTTTAAAGCTAACCCAGCAAAAAAAAGGTCTAGTTTTAACGTGGATCAATAGTCTGAAGCAGCATGCCTGAAGACTACAGCAATACTTGTAATTACACAGATGAGGGAAGGGCATGGCAACAGGAGCAAGTAATCACTGACAGGAATGAGGAAAAATTTCCACTTCTCTGCTTATTCTGGTGTCCTAGTTCCAGCGAGAACAGGGCTAATCTCTGTCCGGGACACAGGTATTCCATACCTGAAGCCATGCCCAGTACTTAGGCAGGAGCTAGCTGGGGAGAGCAGTTTGGGAGTAGATGCTTGGGAGCGGGCTTTGTCTTCCAGGTCTTGGTCAGTGTGTGAATAGGAGGTAACCTTGTTTATTCTTCTGCCAGTGTTATTGTTGTTGGGTTTTTTCTATTTCCTTGCTGCCTTGTTAAACTGTTTTTTATCTCAACCCACAAGTTTTGCCTTTTTCTTCTGAGTCTCCCTCACTGCTGATGGCCGAGTGAGCAGCTGCATGATTGTCTTTTTCTAGCTGAAGCCAAACCATGACATCTGGTTTGAGGTGAAACAGAACAAGTTTTCTTTTCAGTAATTTTACTTTTCAGCCATGCCTCTTCTAACTCCCTGAAATTAATGGCATTTTTTTCAAACGGTACCTGCTTCTATCAGATAAGGTCTGATATTTAAAGTGGATACCAAGGAATGGTGTTCAGAGATGCTCTCGCTTATACTTATTGCTATAATAACCAAGGTCAGACAACTTTGTTATGTATCATGTTGGAGGGTCAGAAGTGGAAGACCGTAAAGGGGTGGCACCTGTGGGGAGGAACAAACAGGACAGGTGACCCAAAACTGACCCACAGGATATTCCATCCTGTCTGCATCATGCTGAGTACAAAAGCCGAGGGATCATTCAGTGGCCAGTATCCAAGGAGGACTTTGTTCATCTGCTTTTGATCTGGATCCTGAATCCCATTCTGAAATCCAGTTCCTATCTGTTGCTGAGCCCAGTCTGGTACTTTCCCAGTGCCTGCCGGTGAGGTGATGGTCATCCTGGGAGTTCAATAGTGGGTTTGTATACATTGTATATATAGTTAATTGTGTTCTTATTAATATTATTCTCTCTTCTTTTTATTATTTTATTATTAATATTTCATTAAAATAGTTGTTTTCAACTCATAAGTCTCTCTCTTTCATTCTGCTCTCAGAAGAGAGCATCTATTGTTTGTTTTAGTGTCCAGTCCAGTCCAAACCACGACACTCCTCCAGTTTCTAGTGCATGGTCTCACTTTGCTGGCAGCAATACCACTGTGGCAAAGCATAAGGAGAGCTTTGACAAAGACACTGCCTTCTGGCATGCGGTGGAAAGACTTTCTTTCCATGAATGAAACTAAACCTTACTGCAAAGTCAGTGTAATGTCTTGCACAATTCTTACACCTTTTTCAACAATACGACTACTGGAAAAATTGACTAAATAATTTATGTTATCAAAATAGAGCCAAATTTCACTCAAACTTGCATACCACTCTAGACAAAGATAGAGAAAATAATTTCAAATTACATAGTTAAAGCTAATTTCTCCTCTACACTAATGTAGGAATGCCAAATTCCACCCTTTCCTAGCTCTACTGTCTCTGAAATGCTTTCCTCATTGCCCTAACTCCTGAAAGGTCCACTGACTGAGTCCTCCCCTCTTGTTCTATTCTTTCTCTTTCTGTGTGTCCCATCACAAACTTAGAACACCAAAACCAATTTCTGTTAAACTCTCCCAAGCCCTATCATAAGCGTAGGTCAGTGGTGGCATCGTCACCTACTGTCTCAATAAGATTTGTTAGTCTTTACTTTAGTCTTTTGTCTCTGTAATTACCATCACGTAACTTAAAAATGTTCAAACTTTTTTTGTCATGTATGGTACATGTGCACCATTTTTTTAAACAGCATTAACCCTATAGTCACAGCAACAGGGCACCCAGGAAGGACTGCAAAAGTTACTGGGGGGGACAACCACTTGGATGAACTTGTGCAGAGGGCCATGTTATCACAGCCATACTTGTACTAGCTCATTTAAAGCTGACTCAAGAAATTCAGATACTACTCTCACCTTTAGTAGTAAATATGATCCAGATCATCCAGAGTAATTAAACACTAAATTCCTATTGATTTCAGTTCCTCCAAAGATACAGGTCTGCAATTGTGTTGTGTGTGCAGTACCCAGCACTGAAAAGTGCATTACAACTTACGGCAAACATACCCTCAATGGAGATACCAAGTCACAGTAAGGGTGTGTGTCTTTCTCTTCTCTTGTTGAGTTATTTATTTCCTTGGAATCTAAGGCAAAGATGAAGATTGAAACTACTGGGGATTTCATTAATATGACAGAATGGTTGCACTGCAGTCTCAGTAAGCTTATTTTTGACATGCTGTTAAGAGATGTGAAGGCATGTTTGTCAGGTCACTCTTCTTAATAGAGGAAATGCACACACATTTTCTTTCAAATGTCAAGCATATTGAAGTATAGTATAAGTTGGGAACTGGATGGTAAAAACTAAACCAGATAAAATGCAGGCAATCCTAGCAGATTGAAAAAAGTGACAGGTAGGAAAGATTATACAGGCCCTCTATAATACTTGTTACTGAACTCCCAGTTTTTTTATGTGGGCCTATCATAAGCTGCACATAGCACTTATATTGAAGCAATGGCTGTGTTTTCTCACTTGGCACCTGCTAACATCATCCATATCTTTCTTATTTCACAACAAACCACTTATAATGCAGCCCACATGAGGCTATCTTATATCAAATTTAAACTGAAGCTAGTGCAGAATTTACTCATTTGTGAAGTGCTGTTATGTCCCTGACAGGCATTGACCTGTGAGTGACATTGATGGGTGATTGAACATGAATGAAACTTAAGACTTTTTTTTTTGACCTGTAGTACCTGGTTTTATTCTATTAGAATGCATGCTTCTGTGGTGTTTTTTGGAGCCCAGAAGTTTTTGGAAGAAAGGAAGGAAGGAAGGGTCGGGGCAAAGGAGCCTAACCTGGAAGTTTACATTCACATTTGTGTGAGACATTTTGTACAGACTTTTGAAGGCTAAAGGTTGCTAAAACTAAAATAAAGGTTTCACAGTAGGTTTATGAAGGAACAGAAAATGTGTACCCATTTGTAAAATAGCTAGAAAGGAAAGTCAGTCAGAACTTGGCATGAGTTGGGAGCCTTTAGCACCATATTAAATACTGTTGTGGTGGTGGGTCTTTAGAGAATAATAGAACACAGGCTGCTGCTATCAATCAGCTTTAGAGTTGTGCTTGTGACTGGATGATCACAGGTAATGAAATATTAACATTTATGATCTGATAAAAGGCAGTGCCCCAGAGTGTGAAAAAGTAGCCATGCTTTGGCTGGGTGATGAGAAGGATGGCTCTGCATTAATTTAGATCTAGCTATGCATCCAATAACCACTCCAACACAAAGTGGGCTGAGGTCAAAGGTGCCCCTGCTGAGTCTGGATCTGCCCCGATGCTATGGGAGACTTCAGGCTCCTGAGGTGGAGCTGTAGAAACTGAAGGTGCCCAACTGATGTCAGCTGAGTCTTCCTAGCCTAGCGTAGCCTGTAACTGTGTGGGTTACACAGAGCAGTGTAACTCAGTGAGGGGGTGTAAGGCAAGGATTTGAAAAACAATCCAGGAAAGCAAAACAAACAGAGAAAAACCAGGGAGTTATCCAAACTTATATCTGAAACAATTCCTATGGGCAAAGGCACAGGTGTGTGAGATGACTCTGGAAAAGCAATTGGAAATTCCCTGTGGCTTCAGTATAAACCCCTTTCATTCAGAGGTCAGCATTTGGTGTTTGCAGCTAAGGACCGTCTTCCACTGGCTACTCAGTGTGCTTCTGTTTCTATGACAGTTTTTATCCCGATGTTGAGAGAACCCTGTCAGATGAAGTGTAAGCCACATTTACCTGTAAATGCCGCACACTAACTTGTGATGCCTAATCTCTTTTATTGATCCTACTAGCTGGTTTCTGGAGCCATTGATTTTCCTTGCTGTCAGTTTGTGGCCTTGACTCTTTAATGTTTATTTAGACTGGTCTCCATAAATTGCTTCTGGTGCTGAGGGCAAAGAAAGCGGCAGGAGGTCAGGGGTGCATGTATACCTGTCCATATATATAAATCACAGCTTTTGTTCTTCGCTGTTGTTTGTGAACACTGTTTGCTGGGCGAATAAAAAGGAAGT
The DNA here is from genome assembly GCA_013398295.1 of Chionis minor. NCBI lineage: Eukaryota > Metazoa > Chordata > Aves > Charadriiformes > Chionidae > Chionis > Chionis minor. The sequence continues at coordinate 24,003 of VZSF01004287.1, forward strand.
ATTCTACTAAAACATGGAGAAGCTATTATTAATTCCCCTGTGTCTGCAATTTTATTGCAGTCTAGGTTTTCAATTTTCTGTATCTTAACAGTACCTCTTGTTATCTACTCAAACATGTAACGTTTCTTTTTGTTAGAGAGACACAAAGAGGAGAATAATTTTTTGTTTGCAAGCACAGAACTGTGCTTCTAAAGTAGGAAGGGACATACATATTTTGTTAGTGAGTTTTCCAAGCATGGGGAATTGGTACTCCTTGCCTTTTTTTAAATTTTATTCTTTGTGGAAAACAGTAGGACTTAACAGTGGTGGACTTAGCAGCAGTTGTACAAACAAGCAAACACCAACTCTCTTGCTGACAGCATCCAAAACTCTATCCATCTAAAGAAAGACTGTAACCTTCATTGGGCAGAAATGACAGCGCTGTTCCAGCAGTAGGACAAGTCGTCTTCTCTGGTAATATCACTGGCAAAGCCAGCAAAATGGGAAATGGTTAAGACAAGGGGTCTGAACTATATATCTATAATTTGGGAGCGTATCCTGAAAATTGAAAGGGAAAAGCCTGACAGTTCATTTAACAGTGAGCTGCTAGAATGCCATCACCTTTAATCAATGGAAACTGTTTTGCAACAGCTAAGATATTTTTCCTCCGCTGCAGTAAACATCGTAGTCTGTACAAGGTGACAAGTGGTTCTCCTGAGGCTAGAAGGACAGTAATCAATAGAGGTGCAGTCTGGGCCACTGTTCTGTCTGTTGATGCAGAAACACTGTGCACAGATACGATGCTGAGAATAAATCAAGAAAAGAAAGAGAAGCTGCTCCAAGATGGGTAAAGGAATACTTTACAGGCAATACCTTATTGACTGGAATATCTGATTCAGTTTTTTTTTTCCATTTGACCTCTTGGTTTGTATGGTCATTTGCTGTCCTAAACTTAAGCAAGTTCAGTTCATTATAAAAAGGAGATGTAGCAACTCTGGCAGGATAAATATTTGGCCAAATATTCCACTTTCATCTGTCCCTCCCTCTTGCAAAGGTCACTGTAGACTTCCATACATGATACCATACATGATACATATGTTACGAATGACCAGCACCCAGAAGAAAGTCTCAGACACAACTCCACGTTCAGATTGCAATTTCAGTATTTTTGAGGATTAACAGCCAAGATCACTTCTCTGAGAAGCTGTTGAGTACTTTGAAACTGTCCTGTAAGTGAGGCTAATATACTCTTACCCTACATGCAAGGCCCTAAAACATACAACACAGGAAGCAGCACTATTGTTTACATACCTTCATATATTAAAGTTTTGCATTTCCTAATATATATTTTATTGGTAGATGATGTTCTGATTCCAGGCAATATAAAGTACTAGAGAAAGGGAAGTGTTTTCAGTAGTGTGCCTGTTTGTCTCCTGTACAGAAATGGAGTGCAACTTTAAAGTCAGCACCACAGCAAGAAAGCAAAATGCATTAAGATATCAGGGAACACTCCTAAGACTCTCATGTGAGTCCTCCAAAGAAAGAAATCGCTAAATTTTGGAGTGAGTAGGGAAGAATGATAGAGAAAAATATGAATAATTCTTATGAAAGATTTGTAGGTTGGCATATTTACTGTAGTTATGTATTCTAATGAACACTACAACAGAAGGAACATTCTGTCCCCAATTTAATTGTAACCAATGAACTGTAATGAATTACATCTTTATTTAAAACAATAAGGATGACCAAACTCTCAGTGAATTGACTAGTAAGTTCTAATAGACTTCAATATAGCCAATGTAAAGAATAACCAATATAATGTAATACAATACCATCAGTATGATTCAGTATATGCAATCAATTTGGCAACCATTAAAACTGTTGGCAAAATTCTTGTTTGCTTTATTTGGCTTCTGCTCATAAAAGACTAGAAGCTGGATCTGAACAAAAACCAAATGATTTAAATGGTCCAAATATTCCACAAGAACGAGTACAGTAAAAATAACTGTTTGCATAGTCTATTTAACCTGCAGACTGGAAACAGAACAAGACTAAAAGCTTTCTTCTGTAAGTAACTAGTGCTTAGGTACATTTTCCTTCAGCCCAAGTAAAGCAAGCAAATTCTCCCACTACAGATTTTTCTGTACTGACACAACATATTTTTATACAGCTGAGTTTAGCAATGCATAATACCTCATTAACATTTAGCAGCATGAAATATGTCTCTGTGAAGGTTTTTGGTTTGGGGTTTTTTGTTTTTTGTTTCTGTTTTTGGGTGGGTTTTTTAATGTAAAATAAGAAGGAAGGTTGTTAAACTGTATTTTCCTCTGGAAAAGCAAAACACAAAATATTTTCACTTCACATTTTTCCATCTGATGTCAGGAGATTACATTAGAGTTTTCCTTATTTTCACTCATGACTGACATTTAAATACCAGAAATGACAAGTTTTGGAGATGGTAAGGAATAATTATTCATTTATGTCTATAAATATCCAATATATATTCAGTTAGGAGAAAACAGATGACCTAAGAAGACTGAATCTTGGCAAGTTTACTTACACTGACCAAACCCTGACAATTAAATTTCAGCCAGCTGGTCACTTCTAATCCTCTCTTGTTCAGTCTATTTGAATGATTTTTAGGTTTTCGGGTTAGTTTTTTTTCATGCTACTTTCATCCATCGCTAGCAACACCAAACAAAACGACATTTCGTGTGAGAATGAATCACAGACGAAATGTCAGGGGACTTACTAGACTGGGGACGAGGCCAAAAGCACTTAGAAAAATGTGAAACTTTGTCATGTATCCATAACTTCAAGCTAGCAACCCATAAGGAACATAATTTAAGGTAGGAGCCAGCTCACTACCCTAACTGTTACCTAGATTGCTGAATATTAGCCAAAACCCACTTGTTTATTCCCACATTAGGGCATTTGTTTTCTACTCATAGTATAAGAAAGGAGGAAGGTCAAAGAAGGGGATGATTAAAGGTTGGCACTGCCATTCCGGTGTGCATCCTGCAGGTCATTAGTACACTCCTTCCTCTGCGCCATTCATCAGTTTCTTCCTAAATGCTACTCCTCTTTTCTCATACAGCCAGAAAAAGCTGAACTGTCTTACCTGAATAGGTGAGCAGTTCTGCTTTGGCATGGGTTTTCTGCTTTGTTTGACTCTCTTTTGAAGGCAAAATCCTTGTTATTAAGACCAGAACTGCAACTCACTTCCAGATCTGTATGCAGTTCAGGGCAGGCCAAGAACTGAATGGAATACCTAAGTGAAGAGTTCCTGCTTTTTTTCATAGTGGGGATGGAGGAAGAACAAACAAAGAAACAAAACACACAGAAAAAAAAATATTTGCACACCCAGTTTCTGTAATTACAAAGGAAGTTGATTTGTCACGGTCTGTTTGCTTCAATGAGCTGACACAGGAAAGGTGCATGTCCTCCTCCTTCCTGGAGGAAGAAATTCACTTTTCCATACAGCTCTGTAAAAAGGCATAAGGTAATGTGATTCCAGAGTTATTACTTCTGACAGGTTTGGCATTTTAAATGCATGTAAGTAAACAAAGAAGAGTTGGATTAGGAAGTCTACCCCAAGAAACAAAGCTCTGATATTTTACAGTCTAAAAATGGGACAATTGTGAAGGTGAGTACTTATTAAAAGTAAGCAGCTCTCACCATAATCAATTAATCTTATTCACTAAGCAATAGCAGTCACAGTAACTTTTAATTTTGGCAAAACACAAGTCTCTAATTTGATGTTTTCACAGTGGTGAACAAAAATGAAGACAGTAGAAGGATTAATCTTTCCAAAATACAATTCATTTAAAGGATGAAAAATACAAAGTTGGGATATGAAGAAGTTAATAAACAAAAGGCTCAGTTATCTCATCTTTGCTAGTTGCAGAAAAATGTTATCTTCTTTCTTAAACTTGGAAAAATTATAATTGGAACGCAATGAATAGAGAAAAATTATTAAGAATCACTCTGGATTTCTTGTTTAAATTCCACCAGTGTATGCAATCACAGGAATAATATTTTATTCAAAGACTTTTACATGAGTTAAAAAAATAAATCTAATGTAGAACATATATGTGACAGGATCCCTGCAGACCCTGTATAATCTCCACATGGGGTATTAATCTCTTCCACATTGCAATTGCTTCATAAATGGCCAAGTGTTACAGAGAACACTATTTTCCAGTGCTTTGTAAGTGTTCAGTAGAAAAGACAGAAAGCGTGGCACAAGAAGTTAAGCAGACCCTTCATTATTTCCACAGGAATACCAGGAATGAGGGACAGTTAACCACTGAAATCATCTAACAACTTGATTTCCAGGATTCCAGGAGAGAGCCTAAGAGTCAAGAGAACATTTGCAGGTTCTTTCATTGAGACCAGTGTTACTCTTTAGTGCACTGAACTTTTCCTAAGTGAAGCAAAATCTGTGTTATGCACAGCTTAATTAATTTGCCCAAGGCCTGATAAGTTGTTAATGGCAAGACTAAAGTTCAGCTCTGTTGAGCCCAGGCTCTATGTCCTAAGCCATAAATTGTCATTCTTTGCAGCACTGGAACTGTCAGCACCTATATACTCTGACACAAAGAACAAATCATTCCTTAACCTTCTATTTGTTAAGCTAAATAGATTGAGCTTCTGTCTTGTACCATAAGGAGTATCTTCCAGTTCTAATTATTTGTCCCTGGAACCTCTGCAAATGTTCAGCATCTTCCTCCAAATGCAGATACTTTCAATGACCACTGTATTTCATTACTAGCATTCCAGTAGAGATTAGAAGGGCACATCCAGAATCAGTATAGGCTCTCTTTTACTTTGTACATACTGATTTAGACTCCTCAGACTCTCATGAGGTACTTATGGCTACATCATCACACCAAGAATACCCAGCCAAACTCCAAACTTTTCAAAATAATTGCTGCTGCCTAGGATAAAACCTCACGTATATGTAAGCAGCAGTTTAAGCCTGAACTTTCCAGCCTATATGAATTATCTCTTACATGGATTCATTCTAATTAAAAAAAATAAAAGCAGCATGAGCAACACAGAGAAAGCAATGAAAGAAATGCGGGAAAGCTAACCAAATAGGAAGAGACGCAAATAGTGTTTCCACTTGTGAAACATGTAAGCTCCATGAAGAGATGGAATCCAGTGCATCCCACACTTAAATATTCCATAACAGTTTTTTAAAATCAAGGCAAAACAAACAAAAAAAAAAAGTTTATGTGGGAAGAGTTTCAGAAGTTACGCCTTCAGAAGTTTTTCTGAAAAAAATTAAAAATGAAGCAACCTATTAGAGATAACCTTGCATTTCATTAGCTGTAGGCATAACAGTGAATTTAGTTTTTACTGTCCACGTGAATGTCACAAACTCTCTGCTTATGAGTAAAATATTACATTTTAATAAAAGAATATTGATGTAAAATTGCCTTATCTTTGTTTTCAGGATATGATTCTAGTATCTGTGTAAGCAGAGACTTTAGCCATTTGGTTCTCAGAAGAGGCACCATCTTTTGCAGAAAGCAGCCTCATGGAATCTTGTTTGTTGCTCTCTATTGTTTTATTCATTCAAAATAAAAAAAAACCACTGAATACACTTTATTTGTAGTTCATTCATAGAAAACAAACAAAAAAATCACCTCATTATTATATTCTTTCAAGGGTCTATTACTAATGGTTGCTGAATTCTGAATTACACTGGGAACACCTAGGGAAATAATGTAATATTCACCTAAATCTCCAAAGAGCTCATTATCATTAGTGCCTTGACAATAGATACAAAATTAATAATAATGATGATAGACATTTAAAATAATGTGTTATCATTATCTCTGATGTAATTGCTACTCAAAGAGTATTTCACAGACCATTGTAGAATTATAACTGTCAAATTTACTATGATTAATTTCAGTTTATTTGATTTGGTGAAAATAAATTGAGGCAGATTTCCATATGCCTTGAACATAAAGGGCAGAGTCATTAGTGGAGTCCATTTTGAATAGAG
>VZSF01004287.1:32500-49308 GCA_013398295.1 Chionis minor
TTTTTGTTCTCTCCGGAGCCTGATTCTGGCAAACTCAGCTCCAAAGTCTGCTTCTCTGTTCCTGTGAGAACATCTCAAAGCAAAAAATGTAACATCACAGCACCAACACTTCACTTTCTGGCTAGTACTGCAGGCACAAATGAATGGTTACGAGAGAGAAAAGGGTTGTTAAGATTCTTTTCCCATAACTCAAACACCCATATTAGATACAAACTTTAAAAGGTCACTGATTGGAGCATTTTCTTCCACAAGCTATAACAGTCGAGGTGAAGACTTGTTAAATATCCGATTATCAGTAAATGTTTCAAACTGTACATTCTGAAGCACTTAATAGTTTTTTCATTTTTTCTCACTGCTCGTTCTTCAGAAGTACATATTTAGTCCTGAAAAATATAACTTCACACCTCCTTTTATTGAACAGTCCATTGATGCTTACATTCTCAGTGTTTTAAACATCTTTGGAAGAAAAAGTTGGAATTACTGACAGGCCGTAGAACCAGGACACTCTGGGATTTCTTATTACATTTTCTTTATTTTCTTACAATTTTTCATTCCTTTCTTGTGCACTCAGGCAATTTTTGCCTATGGAGGAGAGTGAGAGGAGGAAAAAAGGAGTGAGACATAGCACATTACATTTACATTTTTGGCATATAGGATGTTCAGCATAAAACTGTATTTCTTCTGTAAGAGTAGAAATCTCAGCCAGTTTCTTATCATCTAGGGAAACCATGTACTCAATGCTAACACAGAACAGAGAAATTTTATAAACTCTATTCTAAAAAAAACCCATTCTTTCTTCAAGGTTGACTCTTACCGTCACTCACACTTAGTCATTTGAAATTAACATTATGGTAAATTAAATTACAATAAGTATGTATTTGTTACCCACTAATTTAACTCCTGCAAAGATGTTTCTCTGAAGGTTCCTTTTTTGCTGTGCAATGTGGTAAACCACTTTGCTCATCAGGCATCAATGGGCTGGTTCTAAACTGTTGGGCAAAAGATAGCCATTGGCATTTACTGTAGTATTTTACATTCAAGTGTGTATGGAACTGCAAAAATTTCAGAAATGCAAGAGAGATAAATAATGTTGATTTAGTACAAAACACATTCATGGTACTTGTTTCAGCTTTTTTCCTTCATCTCTTATGAAATTGCCTGCCATCAGGACCTATGTCATGCTTTGGGCTGGGCTTGCCACTGAAATGAATGACAGATGGTCTCTTTTACTTCTCTCCCCTTCAGGGAGAGAATGGTGAGAGATCAGAAGAGACTTATGAGTTTAAAAAGAAATTAAACTAATGAAAATATTAATAAAATAATAATAATTTAAAAATGAAATATATAGAATATATACAAAACCAGTATTGAGCTCCCAGGATGACAACCAAATCACCAGCAGCCACTGGGAAAGTCCCAGACTGAACTCAGCAATCGACGGGAACTGGATTCCGGATCTAGATCCAGGAATGCATGGATTGAGATCAGAGGCAGAGTTCTCCTCAGACACTGGCCATTGAAGAAAGAGAGCTGGCCCTTTGATTCCTCAGCTTTTATACTGAGCACGAGGCAGATGGGATGGAAGACCCTGTGGGGTCACCTGTCAGTTTTGAGTCACCTGTCCTGTCTGCCCCTCCCCACAGGTGCGACCCCTCTATGTTTTTACACTTCTGACGCTCTAATGGGGCAAATAACAAAGTTGTCTGGCCTTGATTGTTATAGCAGGAAGTATAAGCAAGACTGTTCTGCATAGTATAAATTACTAAAGAGTCGGGTCTTGTCACCCTGGAAGTGGATACTGTTGCAAAAATATGCAACTAATTTCAGAGAGTTCAGTTAGTTAGAAGATGCTTAACTGAAAATTAAAATTACTGAAAAGAAAATTGGTTGTGTTTTACCTCAAACCAAGACAACTTAACAGGCACAATAAGGCTTTAGACTCTGAAAATGTTTATAAACAAAGATAGCCACCTCCAGTTCAGTACTATTATTGAAAATACTTGTCTATATACACGCTTGCAAAGACAAACTTATAAAACAAACTGCTTGCTTTAAAAAAAATGCAGATCCAAAAAGAACTCCCATCAAAAATCATTAACGGAATGAACCTCCCTTTCTCTGATTTTCCTAAAGTTTTGATCAACCTCCTTCTCATAACCTGGCTGTATATCTCTACAAAGACTTTTGATGATGTTGACAATAGATTCTGCCTTTCCAACCCTTTCCTATTTACCTAGTCCTACCTTCATGCCACCATAAACACTGAGGGTCAAAACAGCCAACTGAGTGAAAGAATTAATTCACACTAGAAATAGTCTTTATTTTTTGTGGGATAACTTTTAAAAATCTTAAACTTTTAAAAATTCAGATCTTACCCAGACTGTTTCCATAACCTAGACAGCCATACTTGAAGCCTTCAGAAGTATGTACACCTCAGAAGGTGGGGGAAAGGCAAAGGCAAGGGATAAGTAAGATGAGGAGTGCCTTCGGTCACAAAGAGATAGGGTTAGCCTCGCACTCTGTGGCTAGGAGTTTTAGATCAAAAGGTGCAGGTCAGGACTGTTTGTTCCATAATTCCATTAGCAAGAAGTTAAGAGACAGAAGTGGAAAGGAGTATGATAGTCCTGGAAGTCAGACACCCACTGGGAAGCCACAGGATTCTTGCTTACTTAAAGGCGCAACAAGAACTGACACAGCTCCTCACAGAGGTTTCCTCAGTTGTCAACCTGTTTCTGAATTCTCATAATTGTTATTTTCTCAATTTGCTTTTCCTCAGATACCATCAAAACCCTCATTGCAGTCAGGGCATCCCTTCTTTCCAGAAAGCCTGTTACAGCCTCATGGAAGACTAGCAAGTTTTTTCAGCATGATTTATTTTTGAAAAATCCATGCTGATTGATACTCATGAAATTGTAATACAGGGTTATCATAAACAGATTGTTTATTTATTTATCATAACCAGCAGAGTTATAATTTTCTGGCTCATTTCCCCCCCATAACTATTGAACATGGATGCCTTCTATTTGGTTTTAATGAACTTTATCCACCTTCCGTAAGTTCTCAATAACCATTGCCACTCTTATGTTACCTCAGCCAGTACCCTGTGTATAATAGAGTGAATTCAACCAACAGTGACCAAATTGAAAAGGACTGACTGTTTAAGGAACACATTAGAGCTTGAGAGTAGGTTTGATTGTGGTGTTTTGGATTTTGCGGTGGTTTGGGGTTTGGGGAGTGGGGTGGATGTGTTACATTTTTTATTGCTCCTTAAAAAAACTGTTATACTTTATTATTACACAATGTTGTGTACTGACTATCTAATGATGATACAAAAATCATTACATTAAGGAAGAATATATTTCCATTAATTTTGATTTATTTGTATTCTGAATTCTAAAGATAAAGAGTCAAAAGAAGACAGAATAAGAAAGACTGGTTTCCTGTTTCTCAACATGTATTAGAATTTTTTTATAAAATCAAATCATGTCCATATAGAAGAAGAGGTAAAAGATTCCTCCTTGGTCAACAATTACTGTGAATATTTTTCAACACTGACTAATTTTAATCCTTCACCACGTATCTAGTAGTTTTTTTTAGTCTTCCCCACCAGAGTCATGAGGAATAAAAACTTTCACTCAGAAAGATAAGGAAAAGAAGGTTTTTTTCTTTCAGGTTGCTGGACTCAGGAATAACAGCTTTAACAACACATTAAATGTTGCAAGAGGATTGATAACCTTATGAGAACTTGTAAAAACACCAGTACCTGTCTATGGTTCTCACCGGTAAAAACAAGTCTGGATTGGAGCTGTGCTTTACCAGTAGAGCTCTAACATCCAGCCATCTCATAAAAACAATTGCTATGTATGTTTATTTTGTACCTGGTCATTGCAAACTTGAAAGAAGGTGAGATCATAACACCACTTAGGAGAGAAGGCATATGTTTTGCAATTTGAAGATCTGCCAGTTGGTATCAAAAAGGTGTATTTTGACAGACTTGAGGATAAAGTAGAACTTGGATGTTCTTTAAAACAATGTAGCAAACAACCTGCACTACCACTTCTTTCCCTTTTTCCTGACCAAGTAGTTAGATACAAGACTCCTTCTAAACATTTCAGTTCTTGAAAAGCAGTTTTTCCTTGTGTATTTACCTAAAATGCCAATGAAAGGCACAATAACTTTTTGCTAAGGATATTTATATGTATGGTGTTACCTGCTCCTTACCATGTCAAACTGAGTGCACATCTCTGAAATGATGCTATTAACTTATCTTGGCATCCCGAGAAGCCAGATAGCTAACTATATAAAGGCTATAAAAACCAAATGTCAGAAACAAGTTCAATACAAGATGAGGATGTCACATCATCTTTTACAATATCAAGAATCATTTTTAAGTGAAACATTGCTGTTAATAAAATTATGAATGCTGCTAGATACAAGAAGGTGAGCTCAAAATATGCGGGACAACTGTAGCTCCAGATCTTAAAGATTTGTAATCCTGACCAAGAAAAAAAGGCAGTATTAGTAAGGATGAGGATATTTCAAGTCTCATTTAGCTTGTAATTTGACAAGTAGTTCACTTAATAGAAGCATTAAACATATTGCTCCTCCAAGGCTTAAATTTAAAATCTTTAATTGTAGATATATGACAAATTAAAAGGAAATATAATTAAATAACTCGGGGAACCCTACTTACAATTTATTAATTTTGCTGATTTTTTGAAAGTCCTGTGCTTCCAGACATCTCTGTGCTTACAGTATCCAACATTTGCTATGTCTTTTTGTCTCAAAAACATTAAGTCCTGGTATTTTCCATTTGTACAGAGATATCTGATAAGTACTAGCTCATACTAATTTCTTTTATCTTCTGCTTAGGAACACTCGAAGGAGGCATTTTTTTAACAAGCAAAATAAAATGATCAAGCAATAACTGCTGCTTCTTAAGAAACAAGAGAACCTAAAGACTCAGGAGGAACTCACAAGACAATATATGAAGAATGAGATGTGAGAAGAAGAGTATCTTTGCTTGTGTCAGCAGTCAAGGACTCAGGTTGCCAGCAAGAGAGAGAAAGAGTTTACATGATCTTAAAAAAAAAAAACGGGGGAGGGGGAGGGGAGTGGGTAGGCCTGATTTAGAAGGATAGGCAGCCATAACTCCTAAAGAACGGGAAAGTGTGTCAAGGAATGGTGTTTTTCTACTTCGTCAGGAGCATACCCTTTTTATCACCTCAATCAAAACTCATTACTTTTATAAGACTATAAGGTCTGTACCTCTGGTTTTACTAGATGTGAACAGGTGACTTACAAGATGTGGCTTTCAAAACCACATTGTAGACATGGAATAGCAAAGGCATTGCAAAAGACAGTATGCGCAGGGAGTTAGATACCTGTACTGCTCATCATCTCAGAAGATGCCAAGCAGTGGGTTGGCATGGATGGCGGTAATATCCAAACTCTGTGTGACCACAAAAAGATTAAGAAGAAAGCAATCCCAAAAGGAATATAAAAGAGCTAATCTTGGAATTTCCGTTAAATTAATTTTCTTTCCTCTCTCAGAGCACAGTTGCTGTAAATGCTGAGGTTACAAATGTGCTTACATCTTGTGAAAAATGAGTTTAAAAGTTATTTGTATTTACGGAAGTACAGTTCTATTCCATGGAGTAATTGTGTCACAAGACTTACCTAGTTACACACAGGACAGACAACCATCATAGTCTCTTAAGTTCCTTGCTAGAAACAGTGAAAAATTTTAAAATCTGTGAATAAATCTCTCTAATGTATCTTAAAAGTAACTGCCAGGAGATTGTGGTTTGAGGTTCTGGTTTTTTTTTCTTACACATCATGCAGCAGAAGTTCCTTACTGATCGAAGCTGAGATTGGGCCCTTTTATTTTTTGTACTTTGTTTGACATGAAAACACTTCGATTTCTCAAACCCACATACCGTTTTAATATTTTTAAAATTTATTTAAATTTGCTTGTTATTTTCAGGTAGAAACTTTAAACACAGTTCTGTCCTGAACCAAATGAGGAATGGAACCTGAGAGCACCTTTTCTTTTAAACTGGAATATATGGATACTTTAAAAGGATAATGACACATTTCTGGATTATTGCTATAGTTATTTTCTTGAAAGTAACATCTAAAACAGTTATTTGCCTTCCATATTGTATGAGTGATTTTTTTCCATGACAAGAGCAAAACATGCATCCTAAATCTTTGTATCTTGTGTCAACTTGATAGGAAAATGGGAAAATGTGTATAGCTCTTCATTTCAAAACGCAGGGGCATTAGGCATCTTTTCTCGTACTATTTTCTGCAGAGGGAAAAAAAAAACAAACCAGAAAAATCTAGGAGCTACTTTAGACTGAGCTATGTTCTCCTTTATTCTTCTTTCTCAGTTTCTTTATTCTTTTAGCAGAGCAAATGCTCAAAATCACTTTTGGAAAGATTGTCTTTATAGTTTCTCTCCACTTGTACAGTCATTTATCCGAAACGTAGGGACCCAGTGCAGTTCTTTTTGAAGCCATATGGAAGATTTCCATTGACTTCCCAAAGAACTGGATGGGGCTTTCTGTTTTCCAGAAGAAAGCAAGCACCCTTTGCCCAGATGTGCAACATCCATTGCTTTTGGCCACAATACATACTCCCTTAACCACCACTGGATCCTTCAAGACCTCAGTGTTCCTACCAGTATGCCTGATGAGCAAACTGTGTAGCTAATTCATGACTTTAATTAACCATTTTCAAAACAGATTTAAAACATTATTTTTGCAAGAAACATGTTTCTTTGTGGAAATGGTCTGTTTCCTTTCTACCGTGTTTCCCCCTGCCTCACTTTTCTCAAAGAAGAAAAAGTGCAGTTCTCTTGGAAATACTCATTAAAGGGACAGCCACTACAAGATGTTTCTACTTGTAAAAAATGAAAAGAAAAAGAAAATATTGAAGCAAAAACCCAAAAATGTTTTCAGAGCTTGTTAAGCACTAACAAGTTTTTCACTTTTCTTAGACGGCAGGTCTATTGCTGCAGGAGTCCATTCATTAAAGCTGTTTTACTCATGTTACTTTTATGCCCCTAGGTCAGAAAAGCTGACATCCTGCACTATGCACTGAGACCTACGCCATCTGAAAGTAACCATCGCAGCAAGAATAGTGCTCAGAAGGTGAGCAGAATCAAATTACTCATAAATTTGACTGTTTTCCGTGGTTTCTTGAAAAATAAGATATTGGGCACATTACTGTGGAGTGCTTTTTATTGTTAACTTTTGCATTCTTCATTTCCAGGAAGAAGCTAAACTTTGCACACCTCCCAAGATGTGGCTGCAACTGCAGATATTGAATGTCATCTCCCATCTTGCAAAGTGAGGATTACAACTATGGGCTGTAATCAGTGATAGGTTGTGATGGCTCTAAAGCAACAATCATGTATTGTTACAAGAGAAATTATGTAGGTGTTTAAAAAAAGTATTACCTGGCCTTTAAAAAGAAATGCACTTGGGGAGCTGGGATTTTGTATTACACATCAACCCTTGAAAAGGCATAGACAAAGAAAATATAATGCTAGTTAATAATGCTCTACCTTTCTTTTCTGGGATCTGATATTGTCTAGTAGTGTGTCCCACATTATCTACTGGGTTACAATACGCACTTAATTTATAGCTGCAAGGCTAAAGGATTTGATAATAGTAATACCTCATTATTTTTCCTTTAAATAACTGTAAGACAAGTTATTTGCCGGAATAACCTCAGTGATCTACCGACCTATGCCAGCAAAAATTTGGCCTAATTAGTCTGTGTAACTTCTGCCATAATTTGCAAAACAAAGTAATCTGGGATTTGATCACATCTGGAAGTAGACACAAGAAATCTGTTGGCTTAAGACTGGTAGGTGTTCAGAAGACAAAAACGCAGAATGGTGTCACAGCTTAAATAAAACAAGTCATTTTACCTAAGAGTAAATACCCACACCTGCCCCCCCACATCCCCTCCCCCTTCCAGTACTTTATTACTCCTACAAACTGGGAAACTTTCAAATTCAAATGACATTGCTATGCGGTAAATTAGTGATAAGGAAAATACACATATGGTGTAAGGACAATTACTGGACTCTTGGTGGTCTGGTACCTAACCAACTGAAAACAAGTGAAAAAATACAGCTTGTTGAACAACTTGATGCATCAGGATAAAGTCAACAACAAAAACGTGAATGGAAGTTGTAAAAAAAAAAAAGAATTAAGTTCAAGTTAACTAATAATGAAAGATTAGATTGCTTTCAAAACTTTAGGAAACCTGGTCTGATAAACTCCCATGATCCACAGTTTTATCTTTTAAAGGAAATTCAAGAAACTGAGAAATAGTATACACCTTTTTTTTAGCTTTTACTTAACTTTTTCATTCTTGCTTCTTATGGCATAATCTTTCCAAAAGGTGACACAACACCTACACATATTCTAGGTCCATTTTTTCTTTCTGAATTTTCATTAATAGCTGTATCTGTGACTCTGATAAAAATCCTGATTTTGGTTGATGCCCTCATCTAGATATTTTAAGAAGTTAAAACAACAACACATGGATACATGTCTGAAGATTAACAAACTGATGTGCTATCTCAAGAAGGTGAAGGTTTATTTTCAGCTTAGAAAATACCCTTAGAAAGAATATAGTCGGAAAAAATGTATAGAACTATAGGATTGAGATTTTGAGATTAGGATGGGAATATAGTCTATTAAAAAAATCAAAATTATTCTAAACCATCTTTCCAATGTAAAGAAAGTTAATAGCTGAAATGTAAATATATACATGTTTCATACAGTGCAGGAAAATAGCTGGTACATCAGAAACATCAGATGACATCTACTCTGCCTTTTCTTAAACACATCTTCTTCAATTCAGTAACAGAAAGGAGATTATAGACACTTAGGTTTGAGTTTGGCTACAGCTGTAATGAAATAGCTTTGTAGTTTGTAATAATGAAATTCTTACAAAATTAAGTTCAATCCAGATCCTTTAATATTTCTGATGAAATTGAAGTGATCTTCCATGTTAATAACTTTTAAACAATCTTCTTTTTGTGGTATTATTATGTCTCTGTCTACCTGATTCATTCCAAGATTGTGCTGAAATAGAACATAAAGTACCATTCTCAGAGACACTCTGACAAAACTGAAACCATGAAAAACTTGAAATCTCTTATAAAAATACCCTTGGGCTTCTGAGAAACTGTCATTTTGTGCTACTGTTTCTTTTGATTTCTGGGAGGAAAAGGAAGATGACTCAAGTAGTACAGATGGTCCAGTTTTAGTGTGTTTCTGGCTGTCAAAAATGTCTTTGGTCAGAGTCAGAGTTTTACAAATGTTTTGAAATCAGCCTTCGTTTTACCTACTGGGGACCACCTCGGATAGATTTGCCAAACCCTACAGAGCCACATTCATGTTGATAACTTTTTTAGTAAGCTATTGTTGTGTCATTACAAGGTATATTATCAGCAGATGAAAATTAATGTTTTTGGAAAGACAATATTTTTTTTGTGACTTTAATAAGCTGAAGAGTCTTACAAAAGTATCAAACAAGTAAGCCAGAGCTACTGCAGTCAAAGGTACCGCATGGTGATGAGTTGAGGGGAAGACACCCATCTTTTAGGTATCTGAAAGCTGTCAGAATTCATTATGCCTAACAAAAAGATTCTCTGGAAGAATATGGAACAAAACCAATTACTCTTCAAGTACCTCTGCAAAGATCCTGGCCATTTTTAAAAATATTCTTCTTTGAAGATGAGCAAAAATAATCTAGTTTTAGAATCAGTGGGTTTAGATCAGTTGATTTCAATATTTTTTTTTTCTGTTTCCAGGCATGGGATATGACAGGAGTAACCTATCCTATTTCTTAGTTATCATGCGGGTTAATAGGGGACTAACACTCTGGAGAAAATCAGCTACCTGGACTGTTTAAAAGCCAGAGACTGAAGTTTTCTAATTTCAGAGGGTTTAAATTTGGGGCTTAAAAATTCCTGAAAGAGTAATCCTGAAACTTCATCGTATTTGATTCCAACAAATCACAATCACTGTACTCTTGGAGATGTTTTCCATAGGTAATTACAAACTAGCAATTCCTTTGCACGTAATTTTATTTTCTTTAAGTATTTATCAAAATTTTAGAATTAAATTGTATACTATTTTCTTCTTACCTATAAATTTTGCATATTGTGAATTATGTTTTTCAGCTCATAGTACATTCTTCAAATGTACTAATTCTTCAAAAACCAATATGCCCAATATCAAAGCGTAATTGCAGTTCCAGTAGAATACTTCTTTTCAATCAAACAAATCTCTACATAGATAAAATGCAGGCTATAAGCATCCAGTTTAAGTCACTTGGTAATATCTTGCAAGTTTCATTGGCTCTCAGCTTAGATCATGAAATTTACCTCTATCTAATTTAGATTTTCCTTTAATGGTAAATTACTGATCAAGTTTCTCAATTACTAAACACTGAATACATTCTGTAAAAGGGCAGATAGAGTGCTTTCTCTACTGTATAATAGGTATAATTCTATCATGTGTCTATCTGCTTATGATAACCAGAGAATACATTAATATTCAAAGCTGATTCCTACATTAATATTTTTCATGCTCAGAAAAACAGTGTATAAAGAGTAGAAAAAAAAAAAATCAAATGAAAATCCAGGGCACTTGTTTTAAAACATGATGATGAATATACATCACATTGATACTGGAGATTTTTTATGTGAATAAGATGGTATTTCTACAGCACTGAAATAAACCTCAGGTCTGCATTCCACCTTGGTCCAGTAGCCAGGAATTGAAGGTTGCTTTTACATTAAAAGGTGGTGATAATAAAAAAGAGAAACTGCAGTCGAAAAGTCAAGGGCCCGGCTTGGTAAAGGTCTCTGAGTTACAAAAGCCAAATCCTTCCTGCAGAAAGGATCAGGGATGTTCTGAGATCAATGAGAAGAGTGAGAGGTAAATAAACAGAACCTAATGTGTAGATTAAAAAAAACCAAACCAAACCAAAACAAAACAAAAACCCAAGCTAAAAAAAACCCACCTCAGAAAAAGAGCTATGCAAGAAAGCATTTTAAGGAGGAAGGAATGATTTGACTTGTCAGTGAAGCTCCTACCTTGGAATAGATAAGAAAATTGTCTACTGTTGTAAGTGATTAACATTTGTTTGCCATTGTTTTGTATTTTCTTCTTTAAGTTACTTTCCAAGCTTGTAATCAAGTTTTTAACACTTTCCTTCATTAGAATAAAACTTGTTCTCATTTAATGGACTGTAGTCATGGAGGTGACTCCCAAAGTAATGAAACCAAATACTGCATTCATTACTGAATGAACACTAATAAAAATAGCTCTTATGATTTCTGCAATCCATTAGAATTTGGCAATTTTTGGAAATTACTGTGTGTTTCCCACCAACCTGCAAGAGTAAATTGAGTGATAATAACATGTGTGCCAGGACAAATGAAGATCTCACTCTTGGCAACTAGAGCTATGCTACCAGAATCAGGATGCAGAGTTGCAGATCTCAACACAGGGTCATTATTTCTTTACACCCTTTCCAAAAAGTATGATCCAAAGAGATGACAGCTTACTATTTGCTGCTCTTGCGTCATGTGACAACTGAAATAAATACGTAGCACACAGATTTTGTAAACAGGAATTCTGAAAAGGTGAGGACTGGATTTTTGCCACTTAAATGCAAGTGCATATCTGAGGTGACTAAGTTCTAAGAATATTGTACCTAGACAATTTATCTACTAAGATGAGGATTATGAGTGGACACTTCATTTTATCAGAGGCAAGACTGGTGTATCCTGGTTTGAGGTTAAACACAATCAATTTTGTTCAGTAACTTTGCTTTTTAGCTAGATATCTTCTAACTGCTGAAATTAGCAGCACACCATGCCAAAACTGTTTGCTCTCAGAGTGATAAACCCATGTTTATAGGTGATGCCAAGGCATGGGATACAGAGAAGCTCTTGCTTATATTTATTTCTATAGCAAACAAGGTCAGACAACTTTGTTATTTGTCCCATTGGAGGGTCAGAAGCAGAAAAGCATAGAGGGGCCACACCTGTGGGGAGGACAGGCCAGAACAAGTGACCCAAACCAGATCCACAGGGTATTCCATCCCATCTGAGTCATGCTCAGTAGAAAGGCAGAGTAATCAAAAGGTCAGCCCTCTTTCTTCAATGGCCTGTGTCCAAGGATGACTCTGTTCATCTGCCTTTGATCCCAATCTTGAATCCAGATCTGGAATCCAGTTCCTGTCCATCACTGGGTCCAGTCTGGGACTTTTCCAGTGCCTGTTGGTGACGTGATCGTCATCCTAGGAACTTCATATGGTTTTGTATATATTTAATTATTTTCTTTTTATTATTTTATTATTATATCTTCAAATGAAACGATCAGAATACTCCCTGATCTGCCATTTATCTGTGGTATTATCTGACATCTATTACCTGTTTATCTATTTATCGAATTAGCAGACCAGTTTTGCTGGACTACAATCTACTTGGTGAAGGATAGCTTCCAGCAGAAAGATCATCAAAGACCAGTGCATTAACCAGCAGTCTTGGGTTCACAATTATGACAGTTATGCTTCAAGATAAAAGATAACAGAGGGTGCAGACCATCCTCATTAGTAAAGCTAAATTCACAGGTTGTTGAACTAAATGTTCATCATCACCAACTGGAATTATACATTGTGTGGATTGACTTTATCATCCTGTTTCAAAAAGACTTGCTGTCATGGCCATTTAGAGTGGAAAGAAGTCAGTTCTGAGATAAAAATGTTAATGTCAAATACTTATTTTTCAATGAACTGAAAATTAGGGTCACTCATCTAAAAGGTCATCCAAAATCAAGATGAGCTACGCCAGTAAATGAGTTAGCTGACTTCAGGCAGCTTGAACTGCCACTTTCTCAAAACTACTATATTCTACTCAAGTAGGTATTTGCATATTTATTTTGCACTTTGGAGCATGTCATGTTCCCATGCACTGTAGGTGTTTGAAAAGAAAGAGGTATCTTTTGCACTGAAGACTAAGATGTTGGTAAATAATGAAAGCTGTGACATGCACGATGAAATGTATCAGATTTTTCAGAATGGTGGTTTAATTTTTAAAATATCATGAGGCCCTTCTGTTTTCATGGGCAGACACAATAATCCTCTGCGAGCAACAAACTGCTATGCAATGTAATGAAATGAATTATCTGTTAACAACAGTTTTCCATGAGACTGAAACTGAATCATCCCACTGACTTCACTGAGAAAAACATCATATACTTAGAATCCAGTTCCTACTGGAAATAGTAGATTCCAATAGGAATTACCCAGGTTAGAGCTGTTTACAATCTAACTGTTATATCTCCTGAGGCTTGTTTTCACTGCAACGTAAACTGAAGAGGTGATGGCAACATTACTGATAAATTTCCTCTGAAGTTGTGGATGGAAAAAAGTTTGACTTGGGACCTTTACTAAGTTTTGGCATAGTTCTTAACTTCAGAGCAAAAGAGGAGGAACAGATACCGTATAAAAACACACTTGTATTGCACACTTTTCACTCATTATCATGGAGTTCAGTTATAATTTTAACTGTGACCCACACATACAATTTTTATTTAAATTTGTCTAAAGCATCCTAATAAATGAACAAAAAGATGTTGGTGTACTATGCAATTGCCTGACAAATCTTTTGTTCATTAAATTCCATATATTTTTTATTGAAGTTACTGAAAAATCTTTTGTAAGATCGTATGACATCAAAATGCTGCTGTAGTGAAGGAAATATTTCTTCATTCTTTCCCAAAATACATCAGGATTTTGAGCCTTATTGGAGATCACAATTCTTTTCTGACTTCACTTTAAAATTCTGATTGACAATGTGTTCAATAATTAGGGCTTTTTTTAAAAAAAAGAAGAAAAATGAAAGTTAGAGCCTTACACTCGCACAAATATTTTTTGCTCCTTCTCATAGAATTTTGCCTTTTGATGTACTACTTTATAATCATGTAGATCAGATTTGGAATAGAATTACCTCTATACACAGATTTATAGTTTTATTTATTTTCCAGTTATCTGGAATATTTGAATTCGAGACTTATCTACCTGAAGCCCTTCATATATGATCTTTACTGACTAAAGCATGTAAGTTAGAAGGACAAATGAGCAGAATAAATTTTAAAGAAACTCATGTTGCTTATTTTGCTCAGAAATTTGTGTAATATCATTGTTTACAAGTACACATGTCCTTTGTTTTAACTTCTAAACATTTAACTTTAAGGCTCAACTGAAGATACACATACAGTGTAAGTAGTGTATAGTACTTTATTCCTATGTCATGCAGACATACAGTGCCAATCTGAGGCCAAGTGACTGCACCATGCTGTACATGTCAATGATATCTGGAGTCGATGCTCTTCTAGTAAATACACCTCTGTGCCTACAGAGAGAAAACCTTAATGTGTATTTTATCATGATTTTGCCTCCAGTTATGATCACATCTACTTTGCCTTATATCAAGAAGTAATTCATATTTGGCCTTGTAATAAAGTTTCAATACAATCTATTCTGTGAAACAAATCACAGTGATGCTTACATTATTCCTGGAAATTTCAGTATGACACATGGTCAAACACAAGTCTTATAATTTCATTTTTAGTCTCCATCAAATCGGATGAACTTGAGAGAACTAATTCTCAATGTTAAACCTGCAGTGAACACTAAATTTTAAAAGCAGGCTGAGTGTTCACTCATTTTGCCGAATTGCAGTTGTTAGTCATTGCTAATAGTCTCCAAAACTTATGTTGTCACTGTCACTGCACTTTTGGAAATCATAGCCTGAAGCCCTTCATAAACTAAAGGCCACCTTCAGCCATGTAGCACGGTACCTAAAACCTTTGCAGACTTTCAGCACAGAATTGTTTGTTGGCACTGAACTGACAACATAACCTGTGAGTTACCTAAAAGGCAGGGATTCAGCTACTGCATTTCAGAGAGCTGGCACTTATTTTTGTTTCACATAGGGTGAAATCAAAACTTGTTTTTTTTTTTTTTAAGAAAGTTTAGGGGAAGTGACAAGCTCATTTCTCTCCAAAATAATCACTAGTATTTTCCAACAAAATACCAGTACCTCAGCTGTTTATATTGTATTTCCAAAAACACTAATAAGGTTTATGGATCATTTTTGTTATTAATAATTATTATGGATCATCATGCAGTACAAAAGTGATCAATGTCATCTATGTATACTACTACATTAGCCTAGTTTGACTGTAGGAAGGAAAAAGGAATGGCAGAAGCCATAAAAGTGATTTGTCTTACTGTATTGCTAGCCTACAATCTCAAGTTCAGGAATAAATGCAACAAGCTAATATACTTCAGAAAGCGACCATTCAAAACAGTAAATTTCATACTGCTGCAAACAGAACTTAAAGAGAGTTCTCATTCTGCAGAGTTTTACAATATACTTTTAAAGAAAGGTTAATAATAACACAAAAGTGCAAATGAATGGATGCTTGGATTCCATCAGTGGACAAGGCACAGTGGAGAGACTTAAAGAGTTCTGAAGAATATGTGCTGCTATATTTAATTCTCTAGCTCCACCTAAATGTACCTATTTGTCTTGATGAGGGCAAATGAACAAACCAGGCTGCCCTTCATGAACGCATCACACGCAGATCTAAGCCGTAGGTTTGGTGGCAAGGTAAAAAGATGTTACCAGTAAGGGTATATTAGTAAGCCAGTCTTAAGGCTCAAGGTATAAACCTGTTCCAATCAGCCAGTGAGGTCTCCCAGCTGCTGTCCTGTCCCTTCCTACAAAGAAGGGATGAGTGATTCCACTGTGGTGGTGTCTCAGTTCTAGAAACCTGCAGTAGCTCTGAATTAGGTTAATTCAGTTAGTCCTTGCTGACAGACATGTTCCATCTGGATAGCCAGCTAAAACTCAGTGGGGTTTGTGAAAAATGTGGACAAAATAGACCGCCAACTAATTGATTGAAATATTCATCAAGACATATGATTTGGAAGAGATATGCTCAAAGAGGGTCCTGATTGAATTTGCTTTGGCCTCTCCATTCATTCAGAATTCCCTGGAGGTGGCATTCATGGTGATGAATGACATCTGTGTTAGGAGCAAAACAAGAGGGCTGTATTATTGGTTAGATGTTCTCAGTTCTCTGCCTGGGGATTAGGATAACATGGTTGCTTACCAATATGAAGGAAATTTGTGCAGCCCAGATGCTGTATAACGTGATCATTAATCTGCACTTAAATTTAGGTGTAATGTGTTTTGTTTTTATACTCGTTCAATATTTTTACAAAAAAACTATAATTAGGTTTATAATTATAACAGTTATAACAATCATATATAACAACTATAACACTCCTATAATTATAACAGTGGACAGAAGAGGGCATGATAGGTGGCTGGTTGCATTTGCATTGAATTGGATAGAAAAGCTGAGATAGATTTACTATATTAGAAGTGTGATAGGGCACTAATCACATGAAAAGGAAAAAAATTTAAAATATATTATTTAAATTTAACTAAGCAATATGAGGTATAAATAAATAAAAAGAATTCTCAGAGATGCTGCTTTTCCTGCTCCTATGAGTAGTTAACTAATCAGACCAGTGACATGGGAAGACCTCTAATCTTGCAGGATACTTGACTCCAGAGACTGGATCCCTGCCTCCGGGCAGAGTTCAGCAACTCAGGACCAGCTGTAAAATCAAGGCCTGATTCCTTTGTTCAACACTTATCTCTTGACCAAAAAAAAAAAAAAAAAAAA